>JAVJIF010016979.1:0-97492 GCA_038442645.1 Agave tequilana | reverse complement strand
AAGGACATCGCTTCATCTTGACCATAATGATTACTTCTTTAAATGGGTGGAAGCTATTCCCTTGAAGAAAGTAAAGACATCAACTGATCAAGTTCATCAAGCATCACGTGCTCTACCGTTTTGGTATACCCCGACAAATTGTCCATGACAATGGACCCCATTTCATTAGCCAAGCATTCCATAGGTTCTCTAATAAATTCATAATTCAAAGTATGTCATCAATGTCATATTATCAGCTGCCAACGGTCTTACAGGCGCCTTCAACAAGGCTATTGAAAAACTACTCAAGAATTTCTCTCAAAAATTCAACGCGACTAGGATGACAAATTAGGCGAATGCTTATGGGCTTATCGCACAATGGTGAGAACCCTGACAAAGGCTACACGGTTTTCTTGGTGTACAGATGTGAAGTTGTACTTTCACTGGAGATCCAAATCCATCCCTCCGAGTTGCCTTGAACAACTAGGATGACGGACGAAGAGAAGCATCGATTGCGCCTCCAAGAATTGAAAGTTTTAGATGACAAATGTCTTCAAGCTCCAACAACAAATCGAGTTCTATCAAGCTGAATTTCCAGAGCTTTCATAAGAAAGTTAGAGAATGAATTTTCAAGAAAGCGACCTTGTCTTACTGTCAGAAGATCTATGTGTTATGGACACATAAGATGAAAGAAAATTTTTCAACCCAAATGGGGAAAAGAACAATTTGTAGTAGAGTCAGTCTACTCAAATGGAGCATACCGCCTTAAATAATTCTGGATGGCGATACGCTCATGATGCCAATCAATGACAGATTCTTCAATATGTGCTTTCCTTAAAGGGACACTTCTCATGATCTATTTAACACTACACCTTTGATCAAAGCAAAACCCTGATCAATAGTTAGGATTTGATCCAAGATGTTTGGGAGAGCGCCAAAGAAGAACTTCCTTCTTCAATGAATCACATCACGGTCGCATGGACGTCGAGTTGACTGAACATTGTTGGCCTGATGCATGATTTTAATATCGAAGAAACAAAGTTAAAAACTTCAGTTCTAGCTTTGTCACTCTTCTCATGATTAGCTAATACTACACCTCTGATCGAAGTTTCACCCTAATCCATCAGATGAATTAGGTTTGAAAACCAAGATGTTGAAAGAGCTACCAAAGAAGAGCCTCCTCATTCACGGACCACATCATGGTCGATCGATGCCGAGCCGACCGGACATTGTTGACATCATGATGCATGATGTTAATATCGAAGAAACAAAGTTAAAACTTTGATTTTAACTTTGTCACTCTTCTCATGATCAAGTTAATTACTTCACTCTCTGATCAAAGCTTCACCCTGATCAATCTGATGAATTAGGATTTGAGATCCAAGATATTTGGGAGAGCAGAAAGGAAGAGCTTCCTCCTTCAATGAATCACATCACGGTCAATCAACGTTGAGCCGACCGAACATAGGTGACATATGATGCATGATGTAAACGTTGAAGAAAAGACAAAGGCAAAATGTTAGCGTTGTCACTCTTCTCCAGTATATAAACATGCACCCACCTTCAACTTAGAAGAATAGGTCATATTTGAAGTCGAGCATACCAAAGTATAGTTTCAAGCACTCTTCTTTATGATCATTTTTTCGATCTAGAAGAATGGCTTATTTAGCCTGACTTTTCCATATGTAATGGTGCATCGATCGAAGCTCGACCCAATAACAAGACATCTGAATACTCAGATGGTGGACTTAAAATGATTTATTAGATGGATTATCAAGCCAACTCATTGAAGAAGGTTCGTAATGCATCTTTGCAGAACATTTCCCTTGTATCCATGTTCATATTAAGATTAGGTGATCGATCGACTCTCATGAAGATCGAATGAGTTTATTTGATGGCTTATCAAGCCAAGCTCATTGAGAATATTCGTGAAGAATCTTTGTAGAACCTTTCTATTGTATCCACATTCATATCAAGATGTGGTAATCGATCGACTCTCATGAAGGATCGAATGAGTTTACCTGATGGCTTATCAAGCCACTTATTGAAGAAGGTTCGTGACACATCATTGTTGAACCTTTCCACTGTTTCGACATTCATATTAAAGTGTGGCAACCAAATGGTTTAAAGAGGACCCTGGACAAAAGCCCCACGGAATTCATATCCACCTCTGTGATCTCCAGCTCATCTGTGCAGTGAAAACTCAGAAGGTACACTATGCTCATCAACGCCTTTGATGGCTAAAGGATAGAGGAAACGGTTGGCCTTTAAGCCCACAAAAAATCTTTGACAACTCATCTCCTGAGAGGAATAGCATGGCTAGCCCAACTCAAATGGTAGTTGTAAAGCCATACCAAATTCATGACAGCTGAGAGTTTACTAAAAATCCTAAAGGACATGATCCATCTTCTGCTCCAAAATTCTATACCATTCCCGTCTATGGAATGGTAGGACTACAAAAAGTTGTAGTTATTTCCCTAACGAAAATAATCACAAAATCAAACCTATCATGTTAACATATACCTCTGGCATACTCCACTGTTAGGTTATATTATACCTCCAAACAGTGATTTCTCAATTTTTCAAGCGGATAAAATTTCAACTTGTCAATTCTCTTTAATAGAATGACGAGTCCACTAAATTGCTCAAATCATAAAATTCTTTGTCAAGTTAAATATTACACCTCTGACCAAAATTGCTCACATCGCAATATAATTCTTATTAAGTTAATATTATACCTATGATAGTGATTCTCTCGATTTTTCTAATGAAAACGAGATATCTGATGCTAAGTTAAAATATCACACTTCTAACATTCATTTCATTATTAAGTTAAATACAACACCTACGACAATGATCATACTTCGAGCTTTCATATCGAAACCGAGACATCAAATGCTAAGTTAATAACACACCTCTAACATTTGTTCTGCTGTCATTTATCCTGCTATCAAGTTAACACTAGACTTATGACAGTAATTTTCTCAGTTTTCTCACTGAAAACGAGGTTTTCTCTATGGTAAGTTAATATTATACTTCTAGCACATATCATTGTATAGTTAATATCACACATCTGATAATTCAATTTGTTCAAACTGTAAATCAAAACCCGTCATGTTAATATTACTCTACTGACAACAAAATCTCCATAAATCCCAAGGGATCAAACTTCACTTGTTATTCTCATTAATAGAATAGCAAGTCCACAAAATTTGTTCAAATCACGAATTCAATCCTTGTCAAGTTAATGATTGAGGTTTTACCTACACAGAAAAATATAGAATTTCAAAACTTTTATAATAGTAGTGTAAGGTGTTCAATTCTACCGCTATAGCAAGTGGCTATGCGGGTTGTGATCCACAAGGAGGGACTAGCGATGGAAGCTTTTTTAGCAAGTTCTCTTTTAAGTTACATTCAATGGTTAAAATCTTCTTTTAGTTCTTTAAAAGAAAAGGAAAAAATAGGTTAAAGTTTAGTTAAGAAGAAAGTGGTAGATTGAGAAGGCGGAGAAAATAGAAAATGATTTATACAAAGAAGTTAAAAAAGTGAATAAGATTGGAGATTATGGTGTTGGTGATCTAAACTAAAAGTTAAAAGAAAAGAAAGAAACGTAAGAAAATACTTACCTCCTCTGATTGATGACTTACCTAGAAACCTTGCATGTTTTACCTTACTTTGGAGGTGATCAACGCATAACCCATAAAATCGAGCTCAGTAACCATTCGTATTACATCATCAAGACGAACAAGAATGAAATGATATAGAATCTTAAGGAGGAGAACATCATCATGAAGTTATAGGGGCACTCACACAAACATGGCTATACTGATGCTTCTAAATTCACTTGGATATTCGTCAAAACCAAAAGAAGAAAAGTAGAAAGAAAGAAGAACATATAAACAAAGAAAAGTTAAAAATGTTACCTTTGATTGCTTGTAAAAATATAAAAAAAAAAGGAGGTTACATTGGTGTCACTCTCAACATAAGTCTCTCTCTTACTTACATGAATCTCAGTCTAACCTATACTTACAAAGAAAATAAAAATTACATAAAATGGAAATAAAACATACAATAAAAAGAAAGAAAAACTGGCCTAAGAACCTATCTCTGCTTTTTCGTCCCATTTGCTTTGAGATTGCAAGTATTTATAGGAGAAATGTAGAGAGTAGAGGAGTATGAAGACAGAAAAAGCCGCTATTTCTGAATTTGAATCCTCCCCTTATGTCCAAACTTGATTTGATGTGAATATTCAGTTTTGATCTGCACCTATTGGCGTGTTGATTGCTGAATATAACTTATCAAATGACATAATTAGAAATAGTGATCAACTTAAGAGTTGTAGATCTTTAAGTCTTCTTTCTAGATGATCTTGAATCATCAATTTGAGTTTCAGCAGCGAAAGTTATGATTCAAATACTAAAATGTTCCAGTCAGAATCCGAGTCAAAATTGATTCATCTCATCCATTGATCTTCTCTCTATCCATTTATCCTTTAGATTTTGAATTTGGATTCTGTATTTGATGTTATTCTCGGTTTATCTTTAGCTAACCAAAATGAATTTATAAATTTCGAATTTTACCGGATTTCATTTGGTGTTATCTTTCTGATTTGCTCTGATCTTCAGTGAATATTTGCCCCAATTCTTGATTTGTTCTAACTAGATCTGGGATCATCCTCAGCTAACCAAATAGATCAAGTTAAATCTGATCTTAACTGGTATTTATTTGGTTTAATTCTTTTTCTCTTCATGATTATCTTCTGTAAAATAGACATTTAAGATAAGAAAATTAGCAGATTTATTACACGATAAATGTAGGAGTGTAATGAAAAGAATGCAAAAAATGTGTAGGATCACACCCCCACACCTATCTTTTGCTCATCCTCGAGCAAAACAATAAAATTAAACCAAAGATTTTTAGACCACTTTCACAGGTTACGCGATTGCACTGAGCATGTGCAACAAGCGCCGTTAAACTTCTAGGTTTCCCTGAGAGGACGAGTTTTGTCTCGTAAGGGTTTTCATTGGATTACACCCACAAAATCCATAAAGAAGAGAAACAAATTATTTGTATTTTGAAAACACATTTTGAAAGAGAAAAAATATTTGAAGTATTTACTGTAAGAGTTCAAGTAAGTATAAGTTATAGGAAATCGAATTTTTCATTTCTAAATTTGGTATTAATTAAAAACTTGTTATAAATCAAGGCATGGAGTCAAACTGTATTTCTCATCTAGTCTATTATTTTTCCCTAAGTTATATGCACCTTTGTGATCGTAAAATTTTGACTCGGGTTCTTTAACTCTAACTCTTATGCCTATATATATATTTTAAATTTTAGGTGATATTATTTCTTAGTTCTATTAGACTTTCTAATCTGCGCATGTAACGAGCCTTAAATCAGTGACTCCCAAACCAAAACGGTCCTAGAGCCCGGGTAAGAAAACACCCCAAGGACTTAAGAAGTCGAGCAAATAAGGCCACAAAACTAAGAATATTATTATATGAACCCTTTTAGGCGTGAATACTTATGCTTTATGAGGCACAGATACCCAGCTTAATCAGAGAATTATATATATATATATATATATATATATATATATATATATATATATATATATTATATATATATATTTCTTTTTCTTTTTTTAATAAGGCATAAGAATCTTTATTTTTGAACCCTAAGTGTGTAAGTGTATAAAGCATACATATATCATCAAGGTAAAAATCAAGACTAAATTATTTTTCCAAATTTTCTTCCTAACCTTAGAAATCAAACAAATAATCTTATTTTCACCAAGTATAAAAATCCTAATTATGATTCTCCTATTCCTTAAAATTGACTTAATTTCCTACAAAAAATATGTCAAAATATTGTTTTCTATTTTCAAAAAGTTTTTAAAGTAAAGAAAATGTAATAACTTTTTTAATAATAAAAAAAACCAAAGTTATGTTAGAACCCTCCCCCACACCTCTCATGCATTGTCCTCAATGTATGAATTAATGCATAGATGCAGGAAAAAGAAGAAAGGAAAGAAAAATATTATCTTATGGCGGTGGCTCTAGTGGTGGTCTGATTGGGTCAAGCGTTGCAACCCAATCAAGATAATCTGGTGGTTCACGAACCCATCTTTTTTGACCTCTTTTCTATTATATATTTATAGTCCCCGATATGAATAAGATCATGAAAGATCCTATCTTGAAACTTACTCCCTTTACATGATCAGTCTTGAAAAATCATCACAGAGTCATCATGGTATATACCGATGTCCAACAAAAGAATGTGACTTGATGGAATGGTTGACTTGGGCTCAAGAATGATAGGTTCAGGAACTAATACTAACTCGGAAAAATTAACTTTGGGTTCGAGAGTTAGTTTTGATTCAAGAGTTGAGTCCAAGTCCAAGAATTGAAATTCACATTCTTTTTCCCTCAACGGAATGTGACTATCCAAAATTATTGATCCTCTTTCTAGATATATGGGTACGGTAATAAATGTTGGCTCAAAAATTTGTCCAAATGGATAAGAATACTGGAGTCAACATAGATTCGAAGGAAACTGAATCACAAAGTTGGGGATAGGGTTCACATTCATAATCAAGTAAATCTCATTAAAATGAAAACTTGTCAATTCGTCAATTGGTTGATATTGGTCAAGTTCAAGACTTTGTGGTGAAATTGAATCTTGGTCAAAGTCGTCAAGACACCATGATTCTTGATTTTCATTAATATGGCTAGAAGTGTCGAGAATAGTTAATGATTGGGTAGGGAGAGTTTCCTTATTCCTACATATGTTTTCTAATCTACTGAGTCTTGCTTCTATCATATTGAGTGGATTATTTTGGAATTGAATCATGGATTCCATACTCTTTTCTAAGTCGGCATGTTTTTCTTGAAAAATAGAGTAAGGATCTGTGATTTGAAAATTTTAACAGAATTTTGAGTCTTCTTCTAAATTTGAATTCATCGCTCAAGCTCGTCTAAGACTTCCATCCACTTTTCCTAATCAATTGATTCTTCTAATAGTCGTCCGGGAGAAGGATTATATGAAGCTAGATGTTGGTAAGGTGGTTGACAATATAATTCGGGAGAGTTGTATCCCATTGACTTTGTGAAGAGTAGTGATGATTATTCCAGTCTTGTTCATAGTATTGGGAATGGGGCATGTAATGATTCAGATAAGGCCAATCTGGCACACTAGATTGGTTAAAGTTATGATATGTCGAGTTGGTAATATCCAAAAAGAGGTCAGGGGTGTAATATGGATTACCATTAAAATTGAAAAAATTATTGTTATAAGCCATATCACACAAGAAATGTCAAACATAAATAAACAAAAATAAACAAATAAACAAACAAAAAGAAAAAAAATTCTAATCTAAGTTAGGGTAAACCTTAGACCTAGACGACTTCTAACTGGTTAGACTGTCCATGGGGGGTATATTACCGAATCTGACCACAAGTTAATCGGCTAGGTAGGGACAAGATTAGTGGGAGGTATCTGTGCCTAAGCAATGGGCCTAATTATGCCAAACCACCAACCTTCGGGTTTTGCCCCTCAATCCCCAACCTTAGACACCGATTTGGTAAGAGTCGAATTCAAATCAACTCCCCCTTATCTCCTATATGAGTCCGAGATGTTCCTAGGGCCAACATCTACTCAGTTTTAGTTAGGCTTGGTTAGTGAGTGAGGAGATTGTTTGTGGGTGAAGGGAGGGTAATGACTTCCCCACCTTATCTTGTTCATAGGACAAGCCCTTAAATCAATTTAGTGCAATGTGTACATAAAAAGCAACACTGAAGCAATGTAAACAATCCAAAAGTGTTCTTATACTACATGCTATGTACACGTACCTTTGCACCAGTATTCTTCAACAGTAATGTGAATGTAAACGAATTAGACACGTGCCTAAATGCAAAGTCTAAACCGTTTATAGCATTTAACAAACATCAATTTACTATTGAGGTTAGAAAGTATGTACAGTGAGTTAATCAAGAAAATAAATAGCTGCAGAAATTTAGCTTTTCAATTCAGCTAACCTGCAAAAATACAGTTAGTAGTTCACTCAGTTTGCCACTAGATGTAGTAAATCTGAGGGCTTCTGGGCTCTACTTTCTTGAGCAGAGTCCAGGGCCACTTATATGTCCAATGCAGCAAAAATTTTCTTGATATTAATCGTATACCAAGAACAAAGAAAAGGTTAACTAAAAATATAAACTTAAAAGGAGAATTACTTACCGTCCCTCCCTGGCAACGGCGTCAAAATTTGATTGAGGTTTTACGTGCACACAAAAATACAGAATTTCAGAACTTTTATAACAGTAGTGCAAGGTGCTCAATTTTACCTCTATAGCAAGTGGCTATGCGGGTCGTGATCCACAAGGAGGGACTAGCGATAGAAGCTTTTTTAGCAAGTTCTCTTTTAAGTTACATTCAATCGTTAAGGATCTTTTTTTAGTTCTTTAAAGAAAAGAAAAAATAGGTTAAAGTTAAGTTAAGAAGAAAGTGATAGATTGAGAAGGCGAGAAAATGGAAAATGATTTATACAAAGAAGTTAAAAAGAGTGAATAAAAAGTTGGGAGATTGTGGTGTTGATGATCTAAACTAAAAGTTAAAAGAAAAGAAAGAAAACCTTAGAGAAATACTTACTCCTCTGGTTGATGACTTACCTAGAAACCTTGCATGTTTTACCTTGCTTCGAGGTGATCAACGCATAAACCATAAGATCGAGCTCAGTCCCCATTCCCATTACATCATCAAGACGAATAAGAAAAAATGATACAGAATCTTGAGGAGGAGAACATCAACATGAAGTATCAGAGGCACTCACACAAACATGGTTATAATGATGCTTCTAGATTCACTTGGATATTCATCAAAACCAAAAGAGGAAAAGTATAAAAAAGAAGAAGAACATATAAACAAAGAAAAGCATAAAGATGTTACTTTTAATTGCTTGTAGAACAATGAAAGAAAGGAGGAGGTTACGTTGGTGTCACTCTCAATATAAGTCTCTCTCGTTTACTTACATGAATCTCAGTCTAACCTATGCTTACAAAGAAATAAAAATTACATAAAATTAAAATAAAAACATACACTAAAAAGAATGAAAAACTGGCCTAAGAAAGAACCTATCTCTGCTTTTTCGTCCCATTTGCCTTTGAGATTGCAGGTATTTATAGGAGAAATGCATATGGTAGAGGAGTATGAAGATAGAAAAAGCTAGCTATTTCTGAATTTGAATCCTCCCCTTATCTCCAAACTTGATTTGATATGGATATTCAGTTCTGATCTACAGTTTATTGGCGTGATAATTGTTGAATATAACTTATTAAGTGACAGAATTAAAAATGTGATCAACTTAAGAGTTGTAGACCTTTAAATCGTTTTTCTGAATCATCTTGAATCATCAAATTTGTATTTCGATAGCGAAAGTTATGCTTCAAATACTAAAATGTATCTAGTCAGAATCCGAGTCAAAATTGCTTCATCTCATCCATTATCTTCTCTCTATCCATTTATCCCTTTGGATTTTGAATTTAGACTCTGTATTTGATGTTATTCTCTGTTGATCTTTAGCTAACCAAAATGAATTTATAAAATCTGAATTTAACCGATTTTCATTTAGTGTTATCTTTCTAATTTGCTCTGATCTTTATCTGAACATTTGCCCCCATCCTTGATTTGTTCTAACTAGATCTGGGATCATCCTCAGCTAACAAATAGATCTAATTAAATCTGATTTTAATTGGTATTTATTTGGTATAATCCTCTATCTCTTCATGATTATCTTCTGCAAAATAGACATTTACGACAAGAAAATTAGCAGATTTATTACACGATTAAATGTAGGAGTGTAATGAAAAGAATACAAAATATGTGTACGATCAGTTAACATCTCACCTCTGGCAATAACCTTCTCAAATTCCCTAATAGAATTACCAAACTTTGAGTTGCTACGTTAATCGTTACCTCTAGCAATCAAATTCAAATCACTTTCATTTGTCTGATTTTCAAACACAGAAAAAACAAAGACAAGATGAAAGCAAAATTATCACTTTTATTTCAAAATTGTAAAAATGATACAAACACTCTCTTATTCAGTAAGAATAGTGTTATAAAAGAGGAAAAATACAAAAGTTAATCTCGCTCAGCGAGAGATTTTATCTAGTCCTTGAGACGTTGAATGCCTCGTTGGCGCGCTTTCTCAACCTCAGCCAGGGCTTAGACCTTTAAACTCTTCTTCAAACAAAAGCTTCTTTGCAGCAAGCTACCGTCTAAATAACTTCTTCAGTAGAGGTTGTATTCGTGATCGAATTGCTCTATATCCTGAACAGTAGATCTACTTCCTCTCCTCTTGAGAACAATAGTGTTCCTCAAGGTCGAAATGCAGTGGAACATTTTGATTCCACCCGACCAACTGGGCACAAAAGGCCTCCTCCTACATAAGGCCATGATCTTTCGCTTAATGGAAGATTTTGTTCCAATTTCTCGTTGCTATCACTTCCCTGAACAAGATTGGTGAAGGGAGGATTCGAGACCATACCAGTGATGTTCTCTTTCCCGTGGCCTTCAAGTTCATTATTGTCAAGTTCCCAAAATATATGGAATCAGAGTCGCGACGAGAGTCGACGACGTATATATGCTAGAAAAATACCCCACGGATATACGCTAAGCCTAAATTAACCTGAACAACCTATATAATCACTATAGTAAATTAATATCACTGTAATGTCACATATAAATATCCACACATGATCAAATAGAATAAGCTTGAGTCTAATGCATAGAATCATGAAAGCGATGGAATAAAGAAGAGACAGAAAATACCGAGAAAAGATGATCGAGTAAGAGAGAACTCTGGCTCCTCAAGATGCATGTGATCCTCTCTAAAAATCAGATCAGTAATAAATAGCCATAAATCTGGATATGTAAATCCAGGGAGTCAGAACTCTTTGTGAATGTGTAAGAATAAACTAAAAAGTGCATGTGCATATAACATGTGAGCAGATAAAGAAAATATATATACGGGAATAAGAAATAACATGAATAAAGTAAATAAACAGTAATGTTGATAGCACACAGTAGAGTATGTGTTCAGTAGGTATTCAATCAGGTCAGGTGTCTATCACGATCTATAAATCAAGCGAGTAGAGTTAGTCAGTACTAGAGTCAGATGTCCAATCAGGTTAGGTGTAACATCGGGTGTCCACATATATACATTTATCAGGCAAAGATAGTCAATTACAGTAGCTTATTATTTATTATGTAAGCGAACACCAATTGCCACCTGTAATAGACATATTCTATACTACGCCTATCATACATGACAATCGAGGCCCTAAGTTATTGAAACTGATCGATTAGAGACATTGTACATGCTTTAGGCGGTCCCGTATATACCTGAGACCACGACCCAGACTCCGGGCGCTGAACCAGGCCTTACCGCAAGGTAGTCAGGAACATGTATAAATGTATAACATAAACAAGAACAGGACAGGGTGTCAGTCACCCCTCTGGAACCCTACAGTGAAGCCCTCTTTTTGCTGCGCAACCTATATCCTAGGTCCACCCAAAATACAGACGCTGTCTCCTCCATCAATTTCCCCAGTCCCAGTATAAGTTGTTTAATATCATTTTATTAATTTATCAAGATTATTTAATATGCATGTTACTTAGATTACGGGGCGACTCGGTGATAGCCTTGGTAACAACGTCAACATGTGTAATCAGGATACCGATGTAACAAGATATATAATGTTAGTGAATAGGATACTGGTATAACAGGACATGTAACAAGTATAACATGAGGGGGTTGTTACTGTATACAATATTTTTCCAGCAATTATTGTAACATGGATAATATAGTTATCAAGTAAATGTCTTGTATAATCAGTCAAGTTCTTCAGGTAAATCATGATATTTAGAATAAGTAATGATCTGCTAGTATGAATAGAATAATCTGGACAAAATATATAATCAACTCATATCCTCAATTCATCGATATATCCAAGTCCCAATATATAAAATACATACTCATCTATATCCAACCAATCATTACTATCTAATCTTAATTAAGACATCATCATACACTCTCAGTTCCATTAAGTTTAAACACAAGATCCAGAAATTAAAGTAACTAGTAAATTATTTTATATACATGCCACCCACGTCAGTCAACTAATCTACGCCTACTCCTCAAGCAATATGGAATCTAAGATGCCTTTACGTCTAATAATTAAAATCAACAAGACATTTATACTCAAACAGTATAATCAGGGGTAAAATAGGAAATACTACAACTATGGATCCAACTACATCAATCTCATCAGAACACTGATCAAAATCTTCTAAAACGTACACCAATCCTCATATCAATCAATTCTAACTCTAATTAAGTCCATATCAGTCCAAGTATCAGAAGATCAGTCTTTTAAAAATGTAACTTCATATATAATACACTCTCAGAATACAATGATCCTCATCAACTTATCATCAAGTACATGATATCAAGTCTGATAAGGACTCTATGTAAAATATGAATCTTTAATCCCAATCATGAGCCAATCAATATCAAGATCAATCAATTTATATTTTAAGATTTATCACATAAATCTAAATCCGAAATAGTTACACATGAAATGACATAAGTCCCATATCACAATACTAGATCCAACCATATACATATGATGCTCAATATCAATAGGTAATATCAAGAACTATCAAGTACTCCAAATATCACTAAACATATAAGAAAGAAATACCTGACAATCTAGCCCTCATCAACTCACAAATCAATCAACATGTAATTATTTTGCAAGTTTCAATTCACAAAATAATTGTCCAATAAATGCTACACATGAGTGATGTTATCTGTCCTCAAATATGAATTAATCAGTCAATCTATAGATCAGAACAAGTCATAGTCCAAGGTTATACCACAACTAGTCCTAAGCCAATAACGTCGAGCAACTAACACATGAAAAGATACTGAATGACACTCAAGTAAGCTATATAATCAAAGTGAACACTCACTGTGCCTCATGAAATGATACGGGTAATCATACTGGTGTAATAAGGCAGATTGAAATAAATCAAGCAACATATATGTGTGTGTGTGTGTGTCTATATACACACACACACACACACACACACACACACAAGATATATATATATATATATATAATATATATATATATATATATATATATATATATATATATATATATATATATATATATATATATATATATATATATATATATTGTTTCTGACAATGCTAAATGAGAATAATACTCACAAATATCATATCTGAAAATTTTAGTAGCATAATTACATAACAAAATAAAATTATTTATCAAAAATTCCTTGTTTAACTGAAGGAGGAAAAGAACACTCACCTGAACTCGATCCCAAGTCCAAAGCATTGGAATCATAAGACCCTGATAAATCTACATAGTTCATTTCAATAAAAATTGTTAGAATTTTTAAAAGGATGTTCTATTTGAGAGTTATAAGGGATCTTAATCTTGATTTATTAGTTTGGGAGTTGGGAATATAATTCTCTGGGTCTAATGAATTTAATAGATTTAATTTAACCAATTCTAATTTTTTTTGTTAGATTTTAATATGCTTTAAACTATTAAAATACTTAATGGGTCTGAATTTACCATTAAGAAAAATGACTTTAAAGTGGGTGGTTTGAGTTAATTTATATTTGGATTAGTCTAAAATTTTATCATAGAAAGTAAAAGTATAGTAGACTATTATTTATATTTTTCTCCATTTTTTGATATTTTTAACTAATTATTTTAATATCTAATTCTTCTTTCTTTCTTTCTTTCTTTCTTTTTTCTTTTTTTTTTATATCCTTGTTTTTAAAATTTTCGAAAAAAATTATGTAAATTAAAATTATGGGCTGGTATGTTATCACATGTATTTTTTTGTTGGATTTATAGCTGGGTTTTTTATGTATAAAAATTCATGAATAGTCATGGTATAGACATGATTTTTAATAAACTATTTATACCAAATAAATTGTGAGAAGATAGATTACTTACTTGGTTTTGATCTCCCCTAGCATGTTTCTTAATTTCTGCACTTTGACATTCCTTTTTATTCATGCTTCACTTGAGGAGAGAAAAAGGAAGGAGGCGGGGAGAGTTGGGTTATGGTTTTTCTTTGAAGGTAGAAAAAGAAGTAGTTTAGGCTTTTTATAGATTATTAGAGATATTAAAAATCAAATTTTCAATTGGGTTCAAACTGCTTGACTTAGTAGTTTAGGATAGAATTAATAAGGTTATGATTTCAAAAATAATATTTGGATTTGTGTAAGTTAGGATAGATATGATTTTTGGTTAGTATTTAGATTAGGTTAGTTAAGATTTATGAAAAGATTTGATAAGATAGGATTTGGATTAGGATTGGGTTTTGGGTTATAGATTATTGAGTTGGGGGGTTCGATTTTAGATAAATAGGTATGGGGAAAAGAATCAAGAAGGAAAATAATAATTCAGGCAATAATACTAATAATAACAATGATGATAAATAATAATAATACTTAACCATGTAATAATAGAAAAATAATAATAATAATTAAAATACTAATAATAATACTCTAGTAATAATAATTAACAATAATAATACCAATACATAATAATAATATTAATAACAATAATAATTAATAATACTACTAATAATAATTAAAACAACCATAACAATAGCAATAATAATTATAATCATAATGAAACACTCATTACTAAGAGTAACAACTAATAATAATAGTAATTAAAAATATTAATAAGTGATAATGGCAATAATAAATAAAGCCAATGTTAATATCTTAGAATAATTTGTATACCTGCTAATAATAACTGTAAATCAAGTAATTAATAAAATGGTAAATAAAGCCAGATTAAATATTTAAAAATAATAATACAGTATTATTGACTAGGAGATATTACATTCTACCCACCTTATAAAAATTTCGTCCTCAAAATTTTCATAAAGTAGGAAGATATAAAAGAATCAAAATTAAGGAGAAAACAAACAAGCTTCCACGTCACTTCTCAGCATATCATGGGTCCATCAGCTTTCACTGTGCACTCTAATCTCTGCTACCAGCTTCAACATGGAGTAACCAGTTTCAAGAGATAAAATCAGAAAAATAAAATTGATATGAAAAATAGGAATCAAGGAGAAATTTCAGGTCGCTCTGAAAGTAGATTAGAATCAAGAATATCAAAAGAATCAAGTAATGGATTTTCAAAGAAAAGACACTTGATTCCCAAGTGGACTCAATACAATTGTGTGAATCCTATATGTATATCGCAATGTCAATATGACTTGTTTCAAGTTGCCGGTAAGAACTAGGTTTCTCTTTTTATGTCAAACCCGGCTCAAACATGATATCAAAGAAACCCAATTAACCATAATCTAATCGAAAACCTGATCTCTGATACCAAGAAAACCCTGTCACATCCCGCTTCCCAAAATACGTAGAATCAGAGTAGGGATGAGAGTCGACGATGTATGTATGAGAGGAAAATACCCCATGCATATACGCTAAGCCTAAAGTAACCTGAACAACCTATATAATCACTATAGTAAATTAATATCACTACAATATCACATATAAACATCCACACATGATGAAATGGAATAAGCATGAGTCCAATGCATAAAATCATGAAAGCGATGGAATAAAGAAGAGACAGAAAATACCGAGAAAAGATGATCGAGTAAGAGAGAACTCTGGCTCCTCAAGATGCCTGTGATCCTCTCCAAAAATCTGATCAGCATAAATAGCCACAAATCTGGATATGCAAATCTAGAGAGTCAGAACTCCTAATGAATGTGTAAGAATAAATTAGAAAGTGCATGTGCATACAACATGTGAGCAGATAAAGAAAATATATATACAGAATAAGAAATGATTTGAATAAAATAAATAAACAGTAATGTGGATAACACATAGTCTATGTGGCCAGTCAGGTATTTAATCAGGTCAGGTGTCTATCACGATCTATAAATCAAGCGTAGAGTCAGTCAGTGCTCGAGTCAGATGTCCAATTAGGTTAGGTGTAACATCGAATGTCCAACATACATGCATGTATCAGGTAAATACAATCAATTACAGTACCTATTATTATTATGTCAGTGAACACTAATTGCCACCTATAATAGACGCATCCTATACTACGCCTATCACACGTGACTATCGAGGCCCTAAGTTATTGAAACTGTTCGGTTGGAGACATTGTCTGTGCTTTAGGTGGGTCCCGTACATACCTGGGACCACGACCCAGACTCCTGGCGCTGAACTAGGCCCTACCGCAAGGTAGTCAGGAACATGTACAACATGTATAACAGGAACAAGAACAGGACAGGGTGTCAGTCACCCCCCGGGAACCCTGCAGTGGAACCCTCTTTCGGCTGTGCAACCTATACCTAGGTCCACCCAAAATACAGACGTTGTATCATCCATCAATTTTCCCAATTCCACTATAAGTTGTTTAATATCATGTCATTAGTTTATTAAGATTACTTAATGTGCTTGTTACTTAGATTACTGGAACGACTCGGTGATAGCCACGATAACTACGTCAACATGTGCAATCAGGATACTGGTATAACATGATATATAATGTCAGTGAACATGTTACTGGTCTAACAAGATATGTAACAAGTATAAAATGAGGGTATTGTTACCGCATACAATATTTTCCCAACAATTATGGTAACATGGACAATATAGTTATCAGGTAAATATCATATATAATCAGTCAAGTTCTTCAGGTAAATCATGATATTCAGAATAAGTAATGACTTGCCGGCATGAATAGAATGATTCGGGCAAAATATTTAATCAACTCAGATTCTCAAAATCATCGATATATCTAAGTCCCAATATATAAAATACATAATCATTTATATCCAACCAATCATCACTATCTAATCTTATTAAGACCATCATACACTCTCACTTTATTAATTTCAAACACAAAATTCAAAAATCCAAGTAACTAGTCAATTATGTATATACATGCCATCAGGTCAAGTCAACCCAATCTATGCCTACTCCTCAGCAATATGAAATTTAAGATGCCTCTACGTTTGATAATCAATATCAATAAGATATTAATACTCAAACAGTATAATCAGGGGTAAAATAGGTAATACCCACAACTACGGATCCAACTTCATCAATCTCATCAAAAACCGATTCTCATGTCAATCAATTCTAACTCTAACTAAGTCCATATCAATTCAAGTATCAGAAGATCAGCCTTTTAATAAGGTAACTTCATATATAATACACTCTCAGAATACAATGAATCCTCATCTAACTTATCATTAAGTACATGAATATCAAGTCTGATAAGTACTCCACATAAAATATGAATCTTTAATCTCATTATGAGCCAATCTCCATCAAGACCAATCAATTTATATTTTAAGATATATCACAACTAAATCTAAATCCGAAATGGTTGCACATGAAATGACATAAGTCCCATATCACAATACTATCCACCATATACATATGATGCTCAATATCAATAAGGTAACATCAAGAACTATCAAGTACTACAAATACCACTAAACATATAAGAAACTAATACTGACAATCTAGCCCTCATCGACTCACCAATCAATCAACATGTAATTATTTTGCAAGTTTCAATTCACTAAATAATTGTCCAATAAATACTGCACATGAGTGATGCTATCTGTCCTCAAATATGAACTAGATCAATCAATCTATAGATTAAAATAAGTCATAGTCCAAGGTATACCACAACTAGTCCTGAGCTAATAGAACAACTAACACATGAAAAGATACTGAATGGCACTCAAGTAAGCTATATAATCAAAGTGAACACTCACTGGTACCTCATGAAATGATACAGGTAATCATACTGGTGTAATTAGCAAGATTGAAATAAAACAAGCAACATACACACATATATATATATATATATTTCTGATAATGGTAAATGAGAATAATACTCACAAATATCATCTTAGAAAATTTTAGTAGCATAATTACATAACAAAATGAAATTATTTATCACAAAATTTTTGTTTAACTGAAGGAGGAAAAGAACACTCACTTGAACTCGATCCCAAGTCCAAAAGTATTGAAATCATAAGACCCCGATAAATCTACATAGTTCATTTCAATAAAAATGTTAGAATTTTTAAAAGGATGTTCTACATGAGAGTTATAAGGGGTTTTAATCTTGATTAATTAGTTTGAGGGTTAGGAATATAATCCTTTGGGTCTAATGAATTTAGTAGGTTTAATTTAAACCAATTTTTTATTTTTTTTTGTTGGATTTTTAGTAGGCTTTAAACCATTAAAATACTTAAAGGGTCTGAATTTACCATAAAGGAAAATGGCTTTAAAGTGGGTGATTTGAGTTATTTATATTGGTATTAGTCTAAAATTTTTATCATAGAAAGTAGAAGTATTGTAGACTATTATTTATATTTTTCTCCATTTTGTGATTTTTTAACTATTATTTTAATATGTAATTCTTCTTTCTTTCTTTATTTCTTTATTTCTTTTTTTATATCCTTTGTTTTAAAATTTTCACAAACAATTATGTAAATTAAAATTATGGGTTGGTATATTCTCACATGTATTTTTTTGTTGGATTTATGGTTAGGTTTTTGATGTATAAAAATTCATGAATAGTCATGGTATAGACATAATTTTTAATAAACTATTTATACCAAATAAAATGATAGAAGATAGATTACTTACCTGGTTTTGATCTCCCCTAGCATGTTTCTCAATTTCTGCACTTCGAGATTCCTTTTCATTCATTCTTCACTTGAGGAGAAAAGAAAGAAGGAGGTGGGGAGAGTTGGATCATGGTTTTTTTTTTGAGGTAGAAAAAGAAGTAGTTTTGGCTTTTTATAGATAGAGATTTTAAAAATCAGAATTTCAGTTGGGTTCAAACTGCTTGATGATTAGTACACAATATTGTATATTTTACATCATAATTCCCATGCATATTACAAATAAATATGTGATTTTTACTCTTCTTCTCTACATATTTGCAGGTATACACTTAAAGGAGAGATAGCCAATTAATCACCTTAATTAGCAATAATTAAGTGATTAATCCAAGATTAAAGATAAGCCAAAGATTTCAAATCAAATCCAGAGAGATCTGCGCGCAACAAACGAAGATTCCAGATATACCACGTGGCCAAACAAACTCTCAACAACCCGCAACAGAAATCCGTTGCTGAACGGATTCAGTTAGGCCGCGGGGGCGCGACTTGGGCGCGGCAATCCTAGGGCCGTTGAGCCCCGGATTTTGTGGCAACTACCATGGCTCTCGAAGGTTCTCTCCCATGCTATAAATACTGGACCTTCACCTGCGAGCAAAAACTGAATGGAGAAGAGAGGAGATTAGTTTAGTATTGTAATTTTCATGTATTTTTCTCTTTAGGTTTTGTTCTTTAGATCCCTCTTCTTCTTCCCTAGAATTCAATGTAAAAGAGAGTGATTGTGAGGGAGAGAGCTTGTGTAATCAAGAGTGACACTTGAAGCAACAAGGATTGATCCATCCTCCTTCCTCTACTTGAAGCTTGGTTCTAATTTATGTGCTTTCTTTACAAGCTTTCTTTACTTGCTTTGTTTAATTCTTGCAATTTACTTCATGCTTTCTTGTATTTTTCTTATGGCATGTAGCTAATTTTCCTTCCATGTACTAGTTTACCACTAGCTTAGCTTCTTCACTAACTCATGGGTGATTGCTTTTGTTCATCTTGCAAGTTGTATGATCTTCTCTTCTCCGATGGTTAAACCACCATCTTGCAAGTGAGAAAGTAATTAGGTCAACACGCGAGACGAATTCCAAGCCGATGGAGTGACAACATTAGGCAAGCATTCGCTATCAAGGAGTCTAGTAAGTCTTGGCAAGCTAGCAAGGTAAGCTAGTCATGGATTGCTTTCTTTAAGTTTTCTTTCTTTTTCTTGTGAATACCACATCCACTTCTTGATTTCTTTTCCAACGATTTCCACCATGAACATAGCCATCCTTTCTTTTAGTTTCTTTTACATTTGATTCACTAAGTTTATAAGCAAGAGAAGAATACTCGTTTGTTCACTTCACTACCACACGTTAAAGCTTCCATCGCGAGCTCTCCCTGAGAATCGACTCGGTATAGCCCTATGCTATAGCGGAGATAAGAAAGGGTACATCGACTACATTTGCTACATAATAAGTATACCTTTCTTAGTCTAATCAAAATGGCGCCGTTGCCGGGGAGAGCAACGTATTTTTTGGTTTAAAGTGAAGTACTAAACGATTCTTCTTCTCTGTTTGCAGGTTACAGGTAAAGAAACAGGAAAATATTCATTGCAGTCACATATAAGGGACCTGGGCCTCTGCTCTTGAAAGCAGAGACCAGGATCCCTCCAAAGTGCCGCGTTCCCACGGCAAAAGCCGCGCGGCCGCGGCACAGAGGAGTTCACTTCTGACAAATTTTCTGCAGGGGCTTCAGATCTGCAAATTACATCTGCTGTTATACTTGATTTCCTGTATACTTCACTGTATTCCTGTTTAATTAAAAAACAGTAAAAAGTTGATTGAAATTGCTAAAAAATGTTTAGACACTTGCATTTCTAGGCACGTGTCTCTTCAATTCTTTACTTTTACTGTTGAAGAGTGCTGGAGGCAAGGTACGTGTTTGCATTGCATTTAGACTAGGACAAACTCCTTGCTTGATTTTCATGCTTTGAGTGTATCCTAGCTATATTTCTTGTACACTTGCACAATTCAAATTTAAGGGCATAACCCGTAAATAAGATAAGGTAGGGGAGTTCATTACCCTTTCCTTAGCCGAAAACCATTTTCCCAAGCACTCACTAACCCAAGCCTAATTTAATAAAAAAAATAGACGTTGGCCCTAGGGACATCTCGGACTCATTTAGGAGATTATCCTAAGGGGGAAAAATGTTGGAATTTAACTCTTGCAAAATTAGTGTCTAGGAAAGGGGTTGAGGGCCGAAAGCCCGAAGGTTGCTGGTTACTTAATTAAGGAACGTCTCCGACGGAAAACCTCCCACCAACCTTACCCTTCCCTGGCTGATTAGCTTGTGGTTAGAGTCTACACTGAACCTCCCGTGGACAGTCTATCAGTTAGGAGTCGTCTAGTCTAAGTCTACCCTAACTTAGGTTAGAATTTTTTTCTTTTGTTTGATTGTTTGTTTGTTTGTTTTTGTTTGTGATTGTGTGATATGGCATTCAACAATTCTTTCAATAATAATCCATATTTCACACCATTTCCATATTCGGATAATTCCAACCCGGTGTTTTACAATATGCACCAACCAAATACACCGGGTTGGCCTTATCCGAATCAATATGACCCATACCCCCCATCTAACAATTATAATGTCCAAAATAATTTCAACTCTTCATCGAGTTATTGGGGATTCCAGTCCCCCGAGTTTAATTATCAACCTCCTTGTCCACCATTTCCACCAAGTCCACAATATTCACAAGATTCATTTCCCGATTCCGCTTCATATACTCCTTTTTCTGAACCATTTGAAGAAAAATCTGAATTACTAAGGAGTTTAGAAGCCAATTTACAGAGAGCTGAGCAGACACTTCCAGAACCATTTTCCTCTCCAATTCCACAGTATTTTCAAGAGTCTTACTCAGTTCCACCTCTTCATAATGAACAACCATTTATGAGTAATGATTTCTTGTGTGAGTCCACTCTTCCATCACCATACATTTTTGACTCACAATTTCACCATCACTTCCAAGACCACACTTCATCTTTTCATCCAAATAATGAAATCATCACTTGTGAAAAGTTGCTTGAAGACATGACCATTGCTCGAAAAGCTAGAGATCGTGACATAGATTTGATGATCCAAACTCTTCATCATCATCCTATTTCTAAGGTCACTAGCCACTCTGTTAAAACCAAAGAGTCATGTAGTCTTGGAAGTTCAGATTCAATTTCAGTACATTCACCTGAACTTGTCCACACTTCTGAAAATCCAATTGATATATTGGCAAGTTTTCCTTTTTCTGAAATTGAATTGGAACATGAATTTGATCCTGAACTTCCACTTGATGATTCCAATTTACTTCCTGATTCAATCATGACTTCCATATCCTTACCTGATTTCAATCCATTTCCCAAGTCAGAATTGGATCCATTTCCTATCCATTGTGAAAATGAATCACCAATCTTTTATGATGATCACATAGAACTTGGCCAATTCCATACTTCTGAAAATCCAATTGATAAATTGGCAAGTTCTCCACATTTTATTGAACTACATGACGAATGTGATCTTGAACCCCAACTTTGTGACTCAATTCTTCTTCCTGATTCCATAATGACTCCGGTATCTTTACCTCACTTCAATCCTTTTCCGGAGCCGACATTGAATCCAGTCCCAATTCACAATGAAGTTGAATCACCCATCTTTGAGGATCATGTTGAACTTGACCAATTATACCTTTTTGAAGATCCTATTGACAAATTGGCAAGTTCACAATTTTGTGGAATTGAACTCAATGAGAAATGTGACTTTGACCCTCAAGTTTGTGATTTAGTTCAAATACCTGAATCATTAATGACTCCTGTTTTGTTACCCAATTTGAGTAACATTTCAGAGTCAGTTTTGATTCCCAACCTTCCTGAACTTGAATCACTAATCTTAGATAGTCACATTCCATCATGGGAAACTGAATGTGGACTTGAGCTTCATTTTCTTGACTTGGACTCAGTTCCTGAATCCATTCCGACTCCTGAATCTTTACTTAACTTCATTCACTTCCCTGAGTCGGTATTCCTTCCAGAGTCCAAGTCAACTGTTCTATCATTTCATGCACCATTCTGGGACAAGGGTGTTGATAAATTTGACTCTGAAATTATTAGGAAAATCTTGAAATTAGATGGGGAATGTACATAATAATCTTAAATGCACACATCATTTTTGTGGGTCATATTATTGAAATTTCTGGTGGGTTCCTGAAAACCAACATAAAGATGATTGGGCCATGTTTCGTGGACCAATCCGACCACCACCGGAACCACCACCTTAAGTTAATTTTTTTCTTACTAACATAGGATTCACTAACATAGAATTTAGGAAATAATAAAAAAAAAAGAAATAAAAATAAAGGAGGATTTTCATGTTAAAAGGAGTTCCCATATTTTCAAAATTCAAATTCTTTCCATATTCCTAGGATTCCTCAAATTCCATCTTTCAGAATTCCTAAGTTTGAGGTCTTTCCAAATTTCTAGGAGTCAACACTTCTCTTTTCAAAACTTCCAAATCCCTAGGGTAAATTTGTTTTTGACCTAGGGATAGATTGGGAACTCTCAAAATTCTTTCCCTCCTATAAAAAGACCCCTTCCACATACTTCCTCTCTCACCCGAGAAAACAATCTTCAGATCTAAAAATTTCTCTCAAAACCGCCGCCACTGAACCTTTTCCCTTCCCCAGACTCTTTAAACTTGCCGCGGATCCGCAACTTCAGCCGCGCAAACGCGGCGCTTCTGAAGATTCTTGCGCCCAGAAAGTTCTTCTCCGGTCGATTTTCAGTGCTTGTTGGAGATCTGTTGCCACAAATTCATCCAGAGTTCTCTGAATCCACAACAGAGATTGATTTTTTTTTCCCCCCACGTAATCCGGGGGCGGTTCGAGTTCTAATCTCTTCTTTTTACTGTTTTTGCTCTTAAATCTCTGTTATGGCACCTCCAATTTTTCCTGAAAAAGATTTTGGGCGGATTTTAATTGATCCAAATGGTTATGGACATGTCTTTTTAGAACGAATTCAGGCTAGGAACTGGTACGCATTGATATATGATAATTCTGAGACCGAGGCTTTTTATTGTCCTGAGTTGGTAAAGATGTTTTACACGCACCTTGACCATGCATCGGTAGATCCAGTTCACTGTCCACATGCCTAATGGTGATTTCATTATCACGCTTCCTCTTCTTGAGGAAGTTACTTCTGTCCAAACCATCACAACTCACAGCGAGCCTCTCCCTTTGATTGACTATATGACTGTTATGGGGGCTCGCTGCACTGAGCAGGATCGTGGGCTTAAGGCTAGCACCACGTTTAGGAATGTTCATTGCGTGGGACGTTGGATCCTACGCAATATTTTAGGGCTAGACCATACCACGACTTTTAACAGGCCTGTGCTACAAATTATACATGACTTGATGACACGACAACGCACGGTTTGTTTGAACAAGGTCATCTTCCATGCACTACTCACGAACTCTTCCCGCACAAGAGGTGCCAAATACACACACCCCATCCTGATTACACGTCTGTGTAGGACTTTCCTACCAGATGATGTATTTGATTCATTTGATAGAGTGTTTGTTGCACGGAGAGACCTACCAGTGCGTACACTAGTTGTTTACACGCGGTCTGGACGCCTACTGTCCAGCCCGAAAATGTACCGGTTGAGTCCTCATCTTCGGAGAGTTTTGATGCAGAGGATGAACCTGAGTTTTGGCGGCAGGAACCCCCTGTAGAGTCAAGAGCTTTCATGTCTACCATATGGAAAGGCATGAAGAAAATCTTTAAGGGTCAAGTAAGGTTGAGGAAGAAGGTGGAGGAGCAATCTTCCAGGTTGGAGGAGCAAACCTCCAGATTAGAGGGCATTGAGGCGAGATTGAGGAGGACACAGTCAGCAGGACCCAGTACCACTGCGGGTCCAAAGGGAGGAGGGGAGTGACTTTTTACCTTACCTATTTCATGCATCATTTTTATCTTGCATACATTGAGGACAATGCATGAGATAGGTATGGGGGGGTATGTACTAACATAGGACTTTTTATTTTCTTTATAGGATTTTTATTTTTTTAGGTCTTCCATTTTATTTTTAGATTTTATCTTTTCTTTTTAGATTTGACTTTTCTTTTAGAAAATTTAAAAAAATAATAAATAAATTAAAAAAAAAACTTTTTGAAATAAGAGACAAAGTTTTGATCTATTTTTAAGAAAATTAAGATGTATCTTAGGAATTAAGAAAGCCTTAATTATGACATCTTAAACCTAGTTGAAATAATAGATCTTGTTTGAAATTATAGGCTAAGTAAGAAAAATTGGGGAGATATTCTTATCTTGAATTTTTTGCCTTAGATAATATGCACTTTACACTTACACATTTCTTGGGATGGAGACAAAGACCAAAAATGTCATATAAATAAAAAAAATATAAATAAAAGATCACTTATTAAGCTGGATAACTATGCCTCAAGAAGCATGGTTACTCACGCCTAACGGTGATCTCACTTATTAAGCTGGATAATTGTGCCTCAAGAAGCATGATTATTCACGCCTAACGGTGATTATAAATAATCTCCTTTAGTTTTGTGGCCTTTTTCACTCGAGTCCTTTAACCCGAGGGATGTTTTCTCATCTGGTGCCCTAGAACCATCTGGTTTGGGAGTCATCGGTTATAGGCTCGCTACATGGGTGAACTAGAAAGCCTAAGAAAACTAAGGGAAGAAAAAAAAAGAGAAAAGAAAAATAAATAAATAAATAAATGGCTTGATGGTTAGAGTTGAAATCCCAGAAATTTTCACAGAGCACGGTGTGCATACTATCTAGGTTTTATGAAAGATAAAGTATTCAATCCAATTTTGAACTCTTACCTTAATAGATAACAAGATCTTGCATGGATACTAAGTTTAAGGAAGAATGATTATAGGTGGACTTATGACCTAGGATCACTTATATTTTTGCGAAAATAGTTCGTAAACATGTCTCTTACTCAAAATGCGTTTTCAAAACACTAACATTTGTTTTCTTTCTTTATGGATTTTGTGGGTGCAATCCGCTGAAAACCCTCAGGAGACAACACTCCTCCTCTAGGGTAACCTAGAGGTTTAACGGCTTGTTGCACATGCTCAGTGCAATCGCGTCACCTGCGAAAGTGGTGTAATAAAATTGGTAGTTAGAATTTTTTTCTTTTTTTTTCTTTGTTTTGCTCGGGACGAGCAAAAGAATAAGTGTGGGGGTGTGATTAGTACACAATATTGTATATTTTACATCATAATCCCCATGCATATTACAAATAAATATGTGATTTTTACTCTTCTTCTCTACATATTTGCAGGTACACACTTAAAGGAGAGATAGCCAATTAATCACCTTAATTAGCAATAATTAAGTGATTAATCCAAGATTAAAGATAAGCCAAAGATTTCAAATCAAATCCAGAGAGATCTGCGCGCAACAAACGAAGATTCCAGATATACCACGTGGCCAAACAAACTCTCAACAACCCGCAACAGAAATCCGTTGCTGAACGGATTCAGTTAGGCCGCGGGGGCGCGACTTGGGCGCGGCAATCCTAGGGCCGTTGAGCCCCGGATTTTGTGGCAACTACCATGGCTCTCGAAGGTTCTCTCCCATGCTATAAATACTGGACCTTCACCTGCGAGCAAAAACTGAATGGAGAAGAGAGGAGATTAGTTTAGTATTGTAATTTTCATGTATTTTTCTCTTTAGGTTTTGTTCTTTAGATCCCTCTTCTTCTTCCCTAGAATTCAATGTAAAAGAGAGTGATTGTGAGGGAGAGAGCTTGTGTAATCAAGAGTGACACTTGAAGCAACAAGGATTGATCCATCCTCCTTCCTCTACTTGAAGCTTGGTTCTAGTTTATGTGCTTTCTTTACAAGCTTTCTTTACTTGCTTTGTTTAATTCTTGCAATTTACTTCATGCTTTCTTGTATTTTTCTTATGGCATGTAGCTAATTTTCCTTCCATGTACTAGTTTACCACTAGCTTAGCTTTCTTCACTAACTCATGGGTGATTGCTTTTGTTCATCTTGCAAGTTGTATGATCTTCTCTTCTCCGATGGTTAAACAACCATCTTGCAAGTGAGAAAGTAATTAGGTCAACACGCGAGACGAATTCCAAGCCGATGGAGTGACAACATTAGGCAAGCATTCGCTATCAAGGAGTCTAGTAAGTCTTGGCAAGCTAGCAAGGTAAGCTAGTCATGGATTGCTTTCTTTAAGTTTTCTTTCTTTTTCTTGTGAATACCACATCCACTTCTTGATTTCTTTTCCAACGATTTCCACCATGAACATAGCCATCCTTTCTTTTAGTTTCTTTTACATTTGATTCACTAAGTTTATAAGCAAGAGAAGAATACTCGTTTGTTCACTTCACTACCATACGTTAAAGCTTCCATCGCGAGCTCTCCCTGAGAATCGACTCGGTATAGCCCTATGCTATAGCGGAGATAAGAAAGGGTACATCGACTACATTTGCTACATAATAAGTATACCTTTCTTAGTCTAATCACTTGACTTAGTAGTTTAGAATAGAATTAATTAAGGTTATGATTTTAAAAATAAGATTTGGATTTGTGTAAGTTAGGATAGATATGATTTTTATTAGTATTTAGATTAGGATTAGTTAAGATTTATGAAAGATTTGATAAGATAGGATTTGCATTAAGATTGGATTTAGGGTTATAGATTATTAGCTTGGTAGGTTTCGGGTTTAGATAAATAGGTAGGGAAAAGAATCAAGAAGGGAAAATAATAATTCAGGCAATAATATTAATAATAACAATGATGATAAATAATAATAATAATTAACTATATAATAATAGAAAATAATATGAATAATTAAAATACTAATAATAATAATAGTAATAATAATTAACAACAATAATACCAATACATAATAATAATATTAATAACAATAATAGTTAATAATACTAATAATAATAATTAAAATATTCATAATAATAGCAATAATAATTATAATCATAATGAAACACTCATTACTAAGAGTAACAAATAATAATAATAGTAATTAAAAATATTAATAAGTGACAATGGCAATAATAAATAAAGCCAATGTTAATATTTTAGAAATAATTTGTATATCTAATTATAATAACTATAAATCAAGTAATTAATAAAATTGTAAGTAAAACCAGATAAAATATTAAAAATAATAATACAGTATTATAGACTAGGAGATATTACAATTGTGTTCGTTGTTGTCACTTTTTTGAATAAGATTGGTGAAGAGAGGATCTGAAACCATATTGGTGCATCGTGTCCAACATTATCCAAGTGCAAACCAATAATACTCTAAGGAGGTATAGATCTGATAAAGCCACTTATAGTCTCCGTTGTATAGATCTTCCTCACCCTCTTTGATACCATCTCCGAAAGAAACTCTGACTTCCTGAGTAATTGCTAGTTAAACGGGCTTGTCGTTCCTCGTTAGTTCCAGTAAATGCAGGGACCGTCTTTCGCAGGCTAAAGAGGAAATTAGGGTCAGTATTGCCAATGTGACCGAAGATTCAACGAGTACCTCACTGCAAAAAGAAAAACACAATGTTAGTATCTTAAAGACAGTGAAAGTATACTAAGCGTTGAACTTCAAACGCGAGACTCAACACATGAGACCTATGTTCAATGACTAAACCGCGAGGCTCACATGAAGCCCGTGTCTGGACTCTACAATTAAAAATATTTTCTAAGTCTTGAGACTCAAACACGAGTCTCACAAATGAGACCCGCATTCAGAAGTATCAAGGTGCGGAGTCCTCTGGACTCGCGTTTAATTCACAGATGCGAGGGTCGCATTAATAAAGTAGAAAAATGCAAGGATCACCAGACACGCATTCTGCTCATCAACGTGAAAATCGTGTTCACAATTCAAACGCGAAACAGGAAGATCCGTGTCGACTGTTCAACTTCAACAGAAGTTTTTCAAAACATCAAAAAGAAGTTAAGAGACGAAGCTCTTTGCATTCTTAATGGCGAAGCCATTCCACTTATCAGAAATGGGGGCTTTTTTTAGGAGGAAAACCACCCATGACGGTTGGCACAGCGACGACGCTCAAAGAAGCAGCAAATTGCTTAGGTTTTGGAGACATTTGCACGGTGAAAATCTTTGAAAAGATTGAAGAAAGCTTAAAGCTTAATAGGTTCTGAGAAAGCTCAAAAGCTTTTGATCTTCAGACGCGGGTCTGGTCAAAAGAGATGAACAGTCAAGTGAATTGACTGTTGAATGACCCGAGTCTTTTATAGGCTCTTCAGTGGCTGAAATACGCAGCGCATATCTCGAACTCGATTTGAACCAGACACGCATCCAACGTGGCACTCGCATCCGCGTCTGAAATCATCCAACGCGATCTTCGCGTTTAAAATTGAGAGTCGCGTCTCAAAATCGTGTCTCAATATCAATTGAGAGTCACGTCTCTATAGTGATTGAGAATCGCGTCCCAACTTCACTGAAGTTCGCGTCCGCACTTGATTAAGCGACGATCGCGTCTATGAGGGCCGCGTTCTCTCACATACAAGGAGTATGTTCCTACTTCTGCAATCAATTTAACAGTACACTGGCAAAAATAATTGACAACTCTACCAAGTTCAATGGTACACTGATAAACAAACCTGAGTTCATAACAAGTGCTAGACTGAGTTTCTAAGACAATTGTAAAGATCTTCCTTGAGGCTTCAAGCGGTTCAACTGTACACTCACAAAGACCAGAATCTAGACAGGACCATATTCGGGCATCTCCATCCAATCAAGGAAGCACAAGATCAACTGAAGTCCAAAGTATTCCAAAATCCATCCAAGTCAACCGCCGAGTGTCAAAAATTTTGGAGGGGTTTTGTAGGTTGTCTAAAAATCATTAAGGAGAGGTCATCAGACGCCAACCTCACTTCAACGCAGAGGTCGTATTTTAACTAAAATACAAACCTCGCATCCAAAGGGAAACGCGGACTTCAGACGCGGGTCTGAGGAACTGCGAGTCTCACGCGAGTATGAGCAACTTGGCGTCTTACTTCAAATGTGAATCTAAGGAAACCCCGCATCTTATACGAGTCTGAACAACTCCGCGTCTCACATTTCGCATGGATCTGAGCAACTCCGCGTTCTCACTGAGACACAGAAATAGAGTGTCGCGTCTACACAGTAACGCAAAGTCCGTGTCCAGCGTGAGACACACGTTTCTATTATAACTGACCCCATTACTCGATCAATTAAATCCTCATGTAATGGGGGAGTTAATCCCCATTATGGAGGGATTATAGGGGATAATTATTCCCCTATGACTCCCTATAAATAGCCTCAAGAGCTATAAGGGAAGGGAAAACTTGTGGAGGCCAGAGAGGAGAAGGAGGCTTTTTTTAGATTGAGAGTTGAGAATTCTCAAACTAAAAGCTTCTTGTTTATTCAAAAGCGCAGAGAGAAAAGGAGAAATCGGTGGACTCTAAACACTTAATGTCTTAAAAATGAGCTCCTTTCTGATTACTTTTCGAGATCATCCCACATAGAAGCTTATCATTCAGCCGGTCAACAGAGAACAAGAATTACTCTCTATCGCCACACGATGAACCCAGCCTTATATAAAGGAAAAATCTTTTTATTTTCTCCTCTTCTTTAATCGAAATCATTCCATTGTAATCTTTCCACTTAAAGAAATTTTACTTCGCACATTTTTCTGACCAAACAGAGGGCGGTTCCAGCTGGCTTCATTAGAGGCGTGCTCTAAGCGGAGAGGAGAAGATCTTTCACCGAAGGAACATTTATTTTTGTGAAAGTACCTCTCAGAGCTTCTTTTGGAGTCTCTGGGCAGTGGTGTGAGCAATTAAGTCCTGCCTTTCAGTGGACGCTCCAGGGAGGACGTATCTTCGGAGTTCAGAGGTGTGGCTAGACAGAGGGATCGGATCGAGATCATCTGTATTTCTTTCAAAAAATATAAACACAGGAGTGTAATTGAACTCCGTATCACTCTTATTAGATTAATCAAGTATGTATTTAAAGAATGTATTCAGAATGGAAGGACTTTTTAGGAATAAAACATATATATTTCTTTGGAATGAAAATAATTGTATAGATCTTACCTGGCTTGCTTTACCATTGGCTTTTTGGAATCGGAATTATCATGCCTCTTCAGAGTACTGATCTCTGTTACAAGTATAGTTAGTATGTCCAGGGAGTGATTTGGTAAGCCTACGGTGTTGTTTGCGAGTGGGAATGATCTCACCAGTAGCACATGCAAACTTTTGGCCTCCGAGTGGGGAAAATCCCGGCAACAGAGTTGAATTAACAGTTGCTTCTAAGAGGGAGAAATTCCATCAGTGGAGTTGTGATCCTGGGACTCTGAGAGGAAAAATTCCTGCTGCAGAGTAAAGATTTCGAGCGGAGGTGGAACCACAATGGAGGGAGCCTGTAAGCTGGAGTCTGCATTGTTGTCTCTGAGTGGGGGAATCCCATCAGCAAGAGCTGTAGAATTTCAGGGGAGGAAGGATGATGCACACACAAACATGCAATAGAACATCTTAAAATTAAATGTTAGATGCATCATAATAAAAGTAAATTAAGGCTAATACGGATTAAATATTAAAAAAATTGGCTAACAAAATCATGTATACTCGGCTTCTAATCACCCGAAAGTAGTATGTCGAGGGAATAATCCAAACAAGAAAATCCTCATGTATATACCATATATCCCATACAGTTATGAACTAAACATATATAATCTATTTTATTCTGGGATGAGCAATTCATGCAAGCATATTCAAATGTTATGTTCAGATAATTCCTGGATGATTGTACTTTCCCAGATGCTTGATTTCTCCAGCCTCTAATCACACAAAACTAGTACGATTATGAGATAATCCAAACAAGAAACTTCTCATGTATATATCATATATTTCATGCAGTTATATGCTCTCCAAAGTGTTTACCTACAAATTTGAAAGGGGCCAGAAGTAGGGGGTGCGACCCAACGACAGATTGGATATGTCAATTCCGAGCAGGGGTAAGACCCACAACAGATTGATGATCGGAGCCTCCAAGTGGGGGGAAATCCTAGTAGTGGATTGGGTTCACAGTTGCCTCTGAGTAGGGGTTTTGCCCCATTAGTGGAGGTATGAACTTGGTAAGGACCTGAAGTGGAGGTGCGACCCATCGATAGATTGGATGCGTCCACTCAGAGCAGGAGTAGAACCCACAGTAGAGTGGCAATCTGGTATGGATCCAGCAGAGGGAAACTATCAGGGGTTTATCCTCCCATAGGTTCAGATGAAGGGATCCTGTAAAAAATTAAAACTCTGCGAATGAACTTCATTGAAAGCCTCAATCCTAGTGCCAGCACCAAGGGATGCATATATGCACGCTCCTTGCCAGGCGGAGCCGAAGAACATCAACATCGTGGGATAAAACTCAATCTATATCCCTGGACTCCAACGAAAGCCATAACTAGCCAGATATTTATCCTCCACCTCCTGGTCGTGAAGCTTAGAGATTTTTGGAGCGAAGTCCATCCTGATCCTGGTGTGATGGAAGTCGTCTTTCCCTTCTCCTCCACGATGGACTTTCCTTTGTCTAATCTATCGAAAGAACCAGATTTCTCTCCATTTTTAATTTTTCAGTAGAAATAAGGTAATGGAAGAAGTTTTGAGATTAAAAGGTCAGAGGGAGGCAAGAAAGAGTAAGATGAAGCAGAAATTTGAAAAAAAAATGCCCAAAACCTCAGAGTGTAACCCTCTTAACCCTAGGAGAATGAACCGTCACTCGATCAGTGTCCTACGCTTGTTATGGTGAAAATCGTTAGCACCATCACTTTAGATACGCGGTACCCACCTCGAACACACCGTTGCATGAAAGACGGTAACTAGATCGGCGCAGCACTGGATGTGACGTGATTGGTCACTAATGTTGCATATTTAATATCATATGTCCATACTTATTATAGAATAAAAGCTTGCATTGTCCTAATTAATTGTTTAATTTATTTGCAGGCCCAACAGAAATGAGCCCAAAGCCCACCAAAATTCTGAATTAAATCAGAATTAATTCGCACCAAGTAAATCAGGGCAAAATCAAGAGGTGGAAAACCGATTGAGAAGAATCCTCTCAGAATCGATCGGTTAAAGCCAAGAATCCAAGGCCATTTCGTCAGAATCTGAGACTCAAACGAAGAAATTAACAAAGGATAAAGTCAGAAGATAATCCCAAGATGACCCACCAACAGGGGTGGCCATCTGGCCACACCCTGGCCGCAGAAACGCGGCAAAAGCCGCGTTTCCGCGGCTTTGTTGGGGAGTTAGGGGGAGCGTTTGCTCCCCCGATCTCCCCGGGATCCTGGTTGTTGGGTTTGTGCCTATAAAAGGCCTGTACTTGCGCTGAAATGGACGCCAATGCAGAGTTAGGATTTAGGCTAGTTTTCATTTCTTAGTTAGTTTTTGTTTTTCTTTTTCATGTAATTGTAATTTTCATTGATGTAAATAAGAGGAGATCAGACTTTCATCGAAGAACAAGAATGAAGCTGGAGCTATAGTGACAATGGTGTAAGGTTTTCTTTCTTTTCTTTGATTGTTATGAAATCAAATCTTTGTTCTTTCGTTGTAAGTACTTCTTTTTAATTTTCTTCGTCTTCTTCTTTTCTACTTTACTCTTCTTTTGGTACAACTGTCTTCCAAGTGAGTCTAAAAGCATCGAAAGAGCCTTGCCTTTGCGAGTGCCACCGATAGCTCATGACGATGGAATTGTAAGTCTCTCTGTATCATTTCATACTTAAAGTAGTCTTGATGATGTAATGTGAACGAGACCAAAAATCTAATCTTATGGGCTATGCGCTGAATGCCTCCACTTCAAGGTAAAATCGTCGCTAAGAACTCAAGGTAAGCTTTTGGTAAAAGAAGGTAAGTACTTGTCTTTCTTTCTTTTCTTTTATTTCTTTAATGTAGATCACCACCACTTCCAAATCGTTTTCACTCTTCTTTCCCAAACTCATTTGTACATAGTCGCTTCTTTCATTTTCTGATTTTTTCCATTTTCTATTCTACCACTTTCTTCTTAACTTTAACATAACTTTTTTTTTCACTTTCTTAACTTAAAAACAGAGAAGAACTATCGTTTATTTTCTTAAAGATTTCAATAAAGAACGTAAACGCTTCTATCGCAAAACCCTCCTTGTGGATCACGACCCGCATAGCCACTTGCTATAGCGGAAGAATTGAGCACTTGCACATTTTTATTATAAGTTCTGAAATCTCGTATTGTGTGTGCAGGTTTAGCCTCAATCAAATTTGGCGCCGTTGCCGGGGAGGGTAACATGTTTTTTATTGAAATCTGAATTTTTTTGAAAATTTTTTAGAACTAAACGAATTTTCTTCTCTGTTGCAGGTTACAGGGCAATCAAAGCAGGAAATTAATATTACAGTGATATACAAGTGGCCTTGGGCCTCTGCTCTAGAAAGCAGAGACCAAGGGCCCTCTGAATTGCCGCGTTTCCACGGCAAAAGCCGCGGAACCGCGGCAATAAAGAGTTGACTACTAACAGCTTTTTGCAGGGCTGCTTAGTTTACAAAAATTCTAGTTTGCTGCAATTCTTTATTTCCTATATGCTATCACATAAGCCTGCTAATAATCAACAGTAAAACGTTTGTTGCAAAAGTTAAAAATTGATTAGACGTTTGCATTTTAGGCACGCGTTTTTTTTCAATTCATTTATTTTTACTGTTGAAGAGTGCTGGAGCAAGGTACGTTCGCATTGCATGTAGAATAGGATTCATCTCTTGGTTGATTTTCATTGCTTTGAGTGATTCCTATTTACATATCTTGTACACTTGCACAAAATATTTTAAGGGCACTAACCCATAACAAGATAAGGTGGGGATTTAATCACCTTCCTTAGCCCAAAAATCACATTCCAAGCACTCACTAACCCAAGCCTAACTAAAATTGAGTAGACGTTGGCCCTAGGGACATCTCGGACTCAATTAGGAGATTATCCTAAGGGGAAAAATGTTGGAATCTGACTCCTGCAAAATCAGTGTCTAGGAAAGGGATTGAGGGCCGAAAGCCCGAAGGTTGGTGGTTATTTAATTAAGGAACGTCTTTGACGGAAAACCTCCCACCAACCTTGCCCTGACCTGGCTGATTAGCTTGTGGTCAAAGTCTACATTAGACCTCCCGTGGACAGTCTAATCAGTTAGGAGTCGTCTAGGTCATAGGTCTACCCTAACCTAGTTAGAATTTTTTTCTTTTATTTGTATGCTTATTTTTTTGTTTTTTGTTTATATTCTATTGTGTGATATGGACTATAATAATAATTTTTTCAACTACAATAATAATCCATATTACACACCGACTTCATTTTCGGATATTACCAACCCGGCATATCATAACTTTGACCAACATAGTGTGTCGGATTGGTCTTATCCGAATCAATATAACCCATACCCCCAATCTAATAACTATAATTTCCATAATGTTTCAACTCTTCACCGAGTCAGTGGGGATTCACCTCCCCCGAGCATAATTTTCAACCACCTTGTCCTCCTTCTCCACCTAGTCCACAATATTTTCAAGATTCATACTCAGTTCCACCCGTCCAAAATAGGAAACCATCAATTTTGGAAATGAGTATGCGTGAGTCCAAACACAAATCCCAAAATCTGATGGACTCACAATTTCACTACCACTTCCAAGACAATTCTTCATCTTTTCATCAAAACAATGAACCTATCAACTATGAAAAGATGCTTGAAGCCATGACTCAGGCTCAAAATACTCGTAATCGTGACATAGATATGATGGTCGAATCTCTACGTTCTCACCGTTGTTCTGATGTCACGAACCATTCTATTAGAGCCAACGAGTCATGTAGTTTTGGAAATCAAGGTTCCATTTCAGAACAATCATTTGAACTTGCCCAAACTCCAAATTTGATAGTTTGGCAAGTTATCCTTACCTGAAATTGAACTTGAAAATGAATATGATCATGAATCTCAACTTAGTGATTCAATTCTACTTCCTGGTTCAATTATGACTCCGATATCTTCACCTGATTTTAATCTTTTTCCTGAGTCAACATTGAATCCTGTGCCAATTCATCATGAAATTGAATCACCCATTCTTGAGGATCATATTGAACTTGACCAATTATGCAATTTTGAAAATCCTATTGACAAATTGGCAAGTTCTCAATTTTTTGATATTGAACTCAATGAGATATGTGACCTAGATTCTCAAATCTGTGATCCAGTTCAACTTTCTGAATCAATATTGACTCCTGTTGTGTTACCAAACTTGAGTAATATTTTAGAGTCAGTTTTGATTCCTCCACCTATCATCCTGAACTGGAATCACCCACATTAAGTCACATTCCATTGTTAGAAAATACATGTGGACTAGAGTTTCAACTTCTTGACTTGGACCCGCTTCTTGAACCAATTTCGACTCCTGAACCTTTACTTGACTTAAGTCACCTTCCCGAGTCGGTATTAGTTCCTGTCCTTTCTGAGTCCAAGTCAACCGTTCTATCATTTCATACTCCATTCTAGGACGAGGTGGTTGACAATTTGACTCCGAAATTAGTTATGGAATATGGACATTAGATGGGGTTAAATATTTAATAAAGATCCTTTATGGATACATCTTTTTAATGAATTATATTAAAGATACTTCTGGGGGTTCCTCCGAGACCCAAGAAAAGTTGATTGGGCCGCGTTTGTGGACCAATCAGACCATCACGGAACCACCACCTTAAGGTAACACTTTCCTTCCCTGTCGTCTTTTTCATGCATCTATGCATTAATTCATACATTGAGGACAATGCATGAGATAGGTGTGGGGGAGGGTCTAACATAATTTTTCTTTTTCTTTAAAAAAAAAATTTAACATTTTTCTTTACTTTTAAAAACTTTTTGAAAAATAGAAACAATATTTTGACATATTTTTTGTAAGAAATTAAGTTAATTTTAAGGAATAGGAAAATTCAAATTAGGATTTCTTATACTTGGTCAAAATAAGATTATTGTTTGATTTTTAGGGTTAGGAAGATAATTTGTCAAAGTAATTTAGTCTTGATCTTTACCTTGATGAAATATGCACACTTCATACACTTACACACTTAGGGTTCAAAAACAAAGATTCTTATGCCTTATAAAATATATATATATATATATATATATATATATATATATAAAACAAATCTAATTATTGATTAGCTAGGTGCTTTGGCCTAAGAAAGCCTTAGTATTTATGCAAAAGATAATTAGATGAGTTTGGAAAACAAAAAAAAAGAAAAAAAAAGAAAAAAAAACAAGTCTAATTATTGATTAGCTAGGTGTTTTGGCCTAAGCAAGCCTTAGTATTTATGCAAAAGATAATTAGATGAGTTTGAAAAAAAATGTGTATCCTCTGATTAAGCTGGGTATTTATGCCTCATGAAGCATAAGTATTCATGCCTAAAAGGGGTACATCGTATAAATAAAAACCTTGGTTTCGTGGCCTTATCTGCTCGAGTATTTAAGTCCTTAGGGGTGTTTTCTCACCCGGTACCCTAAAACTGTCTGGTTTGGGTGTCACCGACTGAATGCTTGTTACATGGGCAGATTAGAAAGCCTATTGAAATTGAGAAGTAAAACAAAAAAAAGTATATATAAATAAATAAGGCATAAGAGTTAGAATTAATGAACCCTAAGTCAAAATTTTCACAGTCACGATGGTGCATATGACTTAGGGTAAAGTTTTAGACTAGATGAGAAGTACAATTTGACTCCTTACTTTGATTGATAACAAATTTTTGAGTAGAGACTAAGTTTAGGAATGAAAAATTCAGGTTTTCCTATAACTTATAGATTGCTTAGATCTTACAATTATATTTCAAATATTTTTCTCTTTCAAAATGCTTTTCGAAAATACTAACTCTTTATTTCTCTTTCTTTATGGATTTTGTGGGTGCAATCGCGCGACCTGCGAAAGTGGTCTAATAATCCTTAATATAGTTTGGTTGTTTGCTCGAGGACGAGCAAAAGATAGGTATGGGGGTGTGATTGGTCACTAATGTTGCATATTTAATATCATATGTCCATACTTATTATAGAATAAAAGCCTGCATTGTCCTAATTAATTGTTTAATTTATTTGCAGGCCCAATCTTTAAGGAGATGAACAGAAATGAGCCCAAAGCCCACCAAAATTCTGAATTAAATCAGAATTAATTCGCACCAAGTAAATCAGGGCAAAATCAAGAGGTGGAAAACCGGTTGAGAAGAATCCTCTCAGAATCGATCGGTTAAAGCCAAGAATCCAAGGCCATTTCGTCAGAATCTGAGACTCAAACGAAGAAACTAACAAAGGATAAAGTCAGAAGATAATCCCAAGATGACCCACCAACAGGGTGTGGCCATCTGGCCACACCCTGGCCGCGGAAACGCGGCAAAAGCCGCGTTTCCGCGGCTTTGTTGGGGAGTTAGGGGAGCGTTTGCTCCCCCGATCTCCCCGGGATCCTGGTTGTTGGGTTTGTGCCTATAAAAGGCCTGTACTTGCGCTGAAAATGGACGCCAATGCAGAGTTAGGATTTAGACTAGTTTTCATTTCTTAGTTAGGTTTTTGTTTTTCTTTTCATGTAATTGTAATTTTCATTGATGTAAATAAGAGGAGATCAGACTTTCATCGAAGAACAAGAATGAAGCTGGAGCTATAGTGACAATGGTGTAAGGTTTTCTTTCTTTTCTTTGATTGTTATGAAATCAAATCTTTGTTCTTTTGTTGTAAGTACTTCTTTTTAGTTTTCTTCGTCTTCTTCTTTTCTTCTTTACTCTTCTTTGGTACAACTGTCTTCCAAGTGAGTCTAAAAGCATCGAAAGAGCCTTGCCTTTGCGAGTGCCACCGATAGCTCATGACGATGGAATTGTGAGTCTCTCTGTATCATTTCATACTTGAAGTAGTCTTGATGATGTGTGTGGACGAGACCAAAAATCTAATATTATGGGCTATGCGCTGAATGCCTCACTTCAAGGTAAATCGTCGCTAAGAACTCAAGGTAAGCTTTTGGTAAAAAGAAGGTAAGTACTTGTCTTTCTTTCTTTTCTTTTATTTCTTTAATGTAGATCACCACCTCTTCCAAATCGTTTTAACTCTTCTTTCCCAAACTCATTTGTACATAGTCGCTTCTTTCATTTTCTGATTTTTTCCACTTTCTATTCTACCTCTTCTAACTTTAACATAACTTTCTTTTTCACTTTCTTAACTTAAAAATAGAGAAGAACTATCATTTTATTTTCTTAAAGATTTCAATAAAGAACGTAAACGCTTCTATCGCAAAACCCTCCATGTGGATCACGACCCGCATAGCCACTTGCTATAGCGGAAGAATTGAGCACTTGCACATTTTTATTATAAGTTCTGAAATCTCGTATTTTGTGTGCAGGTTTAGCCTCAATCATGACGCTCATTTATGGTCTTGCCAGATCACTGCACTGAAATACACCTAGAGGGGGTGAATAGATGTACTAGTTAATCTATGACAAATGGTGTGGAATTAAAAATTATTTATGCAAATAAAAACTATTAAGCTAACACACAAAGAATAACAAAGAGTGCAGCCTCCTCAAGATTCCTCTAGATTAAGAGTTGAGGTGTCACTATGACTCTCTTAGTTGAGTACAAGTGTGAGCTAACAATCTCAAGCATATATAATTAAGCACAAATATATCAAGCATATAAAGATATAAACAATATAAGCATGCAAGATATATAAACACAAGTGAGAGAGAGATGAGCAATCGCAAACACGGGAGATTTGTTTTGAGGTTCGAGCACTCTCTTGCTTTACGTCCCCACCTTTAACACTATGAAAGATTTTCACTATAACGATCCCGCAAAATCACTTGTGTCATAAAACCTACAACGAGTTCACACTAGAACTCTTGGACTCATACGTCCCCTCTTGTTCCCGCAAGAATAACAAGCAAGCACACTAGCTTGCCAAGGACGCACCTCTACAATGAGCTCCCATAAGAACTCGTCACAATACGAACTCGCAAGTTCGCCTCCTCAAATACAAAGATGAACGCTTGGTGATCTCTACACTTTGATCACACTAAAAATAACTTTCACAACGAGTATCCTAGAGGATGAGTTTAGCAATGGAAAGCTCAAGTTTGTGTGAGATAAATAAGATAGAGTTGTGGTGGAAAACTCAAGAAATCTCTTTTGAAAACACTCTTAAAAACTCTCATTTTGATATGGAAGTTGAAGGATCACCTAGAGGGGGGTGAATAGGTGATGGCTAATCTAATGGTCACTTAATGTCAAATAATGCGGAAGTAAAAACTATTATGACCTAAACAAACTATTTAAACTAAACACCACGTATAACAAAAGAGTGTAGCCGAATTCCCCGTGAAGGGCTCTGAACTAACTCCTCTAGATTCCCCTAGATAAGGGTTGAGGTGCCGCGTTGGCTCTCTTGGTTAAATACAAGTGTTAGCAAACAACCCAAGCATATATCAATTAAGCACACAAGGTATATCAAGCATATAAAGATGAACACAATATAAGCATGCAAGATATAAACAAAAGATAGAGAGAGAGAGAGTGAGCAATCGCAAACACAAGGGATTTGTTTCAAGGTTCGAGCACACTTGCGCTACATCCCCGCCTTCGACACACGAAGGATTTCCACTATAATCGATCCCACCGGATCACTCAGTGCCGCAACACCTACAACTCTCGGACTCCCTAGTCCGTACACACCGCAAGCCCCACAAGCTCGCCGAGGCCGCACCTCAAACAACAAGTTCGCACCCGAACTCGAAACACCGCGGACACACACGTCCGCCTCCTCAAAGTACAAGAAAAGATCTCTTGGTGATCTAAACACTTTGATCACCAATAAACACTCTCACAACAAAACCCTATAGGTAGATATAGCAATGGATAGCTCAAGTGGGTGTGTGAGAAAACAAGGATGGAGATTGTGGAGGAGGAAAGTCAAAGAATCTCTTTAAAAAACTCCCCTTTTGATTGGAAGTATTAGCTCTCAATTTAGTGGAGAAAACTCTTTAAAGAAGTGGGAAAAACTGGCTCAAAGTCCACAAAAAAACTTATTAAAAAACAATGTCCAAACCCCCAAATTTATAGGGCTAGAAAAACTAGCCGTTGGGGTATGACAGAACTGTCGGTCGACGCCCGGTCGACCGGCCAACGGTCATATTTAGACCATTATGCCATCGGTCGACCGAGGCCAGGATACAGAGAGCAAGTCTCTCTGTACGGTCGACCGTCCGGTCGGCCGAGGCCTTTCCAGAGAGCAGAGCTCTCTGGACGATCGACTGGTCGGTCGACCGGCCTCCTGCCAGAACTGGCGTGCACGTCTGTGCACGTCGGTCAACCGTGACGGTCGGCCGACTTCAATCTGTGGTCGACCGTCCCGGTCGACCGGCTGAAGCCAGGAAACAAATGTTAGGGATTAAAAACTTGGTCTTTTGATTCAAATAAAATCCCATAAAATATTGAAAAATCTACAAAAATAGTTTTATCAATATACTTTGATAAACAAACATGCTTGCACAAAATTAAGGCATGTTACAAATGTTTTGGACTATTTTATAATATGGAAAAATTGGCTCAATTGAAAACAGTATTTTTCCAAACTTGATTTTTCCAAACTTATTTTTCCAAAACTTCACCAAATACAAAAACAAGATATTTAAACTCATTTGAAGTATAGAGTGTATGGATATGATCCACTATACAAACATGGTGAAATATCTATGTTTTTGACATTAAGCTCTAAACATGATTTTGGATAAAAGATATGTAAACTTGAAAACCAAATCCAAACATGTATTTTCTAAAATAGAAAATCTTTTGTAAAAACAAAACTATCAAGAGTGTGTGTAATATATATACTTGAGCAATCCACCAACTATTCTATCCTTTACATTTTATCTAAAAATAAAATCTTATAAAACAAACCTAGACACAAGTCTTCATCTTCTTAAAGTCTTCACTTGAAGCCTTCTCATCTTCTTGACTTGGTCCAAACACGATCCAATGGCTCTTGGATCAAACCGTGCTAGCTCCAAAACTTGACTTTAAATCCTTTGTTGAAGCTATACACCTACTAAGATCTTGATCATAAATCTGTCACAATTAAACACAAGATCATTAGTACTATAACTACATGAGTTGATCATCATCAAAACTAGAGTGATGGGCCTTCGGGCCAACAATCTCCCCCTTTTTGATGATGACAAAACTCATGAAGTTATATATGCATGGATTAAAGTAAAGCTTCAAAGAAGCTCCCCCTTAACTCATGCATCACAAATAAACAAAATAAATATGCAATGAGGCATCCCTCTTTCATGAATGTATATGTGTAGGGAAGTTACTTTACCGTCTTCCTCTTCATGAATGTATATCGCATATAACCTTTTATTGACTTATTTGTTTATACCCCTTTATTGATTCTATGTTTATGACAAAAAGGGGGAGAAAAATTATTGATTGTGTGTTTTACCCCTTTGTTGATGATTGACCAAAAGGGGGAGAAAGATTTGGATTTATATGCATGTTTTGTGAAAAAGGATTGTTAATTCATATATGTTTTATTTTGCAAATAGGAGAAAAAGAATTTGTTTTGTTTTATGCTTGATTAGCTTGTTTACTCCTACATTTGCATACATGTTTATGTGTCTCATTGCATATTTATTTTGTTTATTTGTGATGCATGGATTAAAGTAAAGCTTCAAAGAAGCTCCCCCTTAACTCATACATCACAAATAAACAAAATAAATATGCAATGAGGCACATAAACATGTATGCAAATGTAGGAGTAAACATGCTAATCAAGCATAAAACAAAACAAATTCTTTTTCTCCTATTTGCAAAACAAAACATATATGCATAAACAATCCTTTTCACAAAACATGCATATAAATCCAAAATCTTTCTCCCCTTTTTGTCAATCATCAACAAAGAGGTAAAAACACAATCAACAAATTTTTCTTCCCCTTTTTGTCATAAACATAGAATCAATAAAGGGGTATAAACAAATAAGTCAATAAAAGGTTATATGCGATATACATTCATGAAGAGGAAGACGGTAAAGTAACTTCCCTACACATATACATTACATGAAAGAGGGATAACAAGCCCTAATTCACATAACGTATAATATGTAATGCATAAGAAGAGATGTGAAGCTCCCCCTAAACACATGTATCACAAAGAGAAGAGTTGTCAAGCTCCTCAATATACAATACACTCAACATGAATCTATATGTAGAAGAGATGTTAAGCTCTCCTTGCATATAGGCAATACAACTCAAAAATTTTGAATTTTTCTTATACAACAAAATTTTGAATTTTCTCAATAAAACAAATCTTGAGAATTTTTCTTAAAATTTTTATTTTCTTATCATAAACCACTTTGTGCTTTAACATGTAAAACAATTTTAACTCAAGCACAAATAATTCATATATATGTATGAAAAATGAGTATACCAATTGAAATTGATACATACATATATAAGAAAACAAATATGAGTATATACAAAAATAAAGTCAAATTGATACCAATTGAAACGATTCAATGATACCAATTGAAACAATAATAGGATCATGTGTATATCTCATAAACATTGAAGAATAAATAACTAGTTAAATTAATTTTTTTTTTAAAAACTAGTTAAAGATCCTTCAAAAACATAAAACCAAATCATATGTTTTTCATGAATCATACCAAATACACAAAAATTTAAGCACTCATGGTCCATAAAGCTCAAAAATAATCATGAAATAAAGTCATGAATAAACAAATAAGGTGTGAGTGTTCAAAGATCATGTAACTAGCATTTTCATGAAAATAGTCAATGAAGCTCAAAATGATCAAAACAAATTATTTATTTTATTATTAAAACAAAACAAACTTCTAGGTATATGTATGATTTATCTGCATACATATCCCAAATATAAAACGAGTCTATTAATAATATTTGCATGAAGGCAAGAGACTCAAAAAGGATATACATGTATATTTATTAGATTTGAATAAAAATTACATATACATGAAGTAAAACATGAAAATTGGCAAAACAAATATAAATGAAAGATCATCAAAACTAGGTTATACATGTGCATATAGTGGGTACAAATGAGCATGAAGTGCAAACATATATGAATCAATTGTTGCTCACTACTTGTACATGTATAAATCCAAGTTTTGATAAAAACTACATTTAAACTAGTATTTACCACATGAAGCACATAAAACAAATGAACATGCTATATGATGTAAAAAATGAATAAGCATGTAAATGAACTAAGAGTTTAGAAATAGTTACCAACTAAGGAACTATGTTTCAAAACTCCAAACATGGTGGTTGTCCCACCAAACCTCCTTGTTAGTGATGCATCCATATATGTGTCCATCAAGTCCAAGTGCATCCATCATCAAGGCACCATCTCTCTCACATCGTGTGAGAGCCCTCACCTACATCAAAAACACAAGGTGAGGGTTTTGGTACCCATTTTCTTTTGGGTCCCTGGGGGTTAGTCTTGTAAGGAACCCAAACATTTTTATGATTAGCAAAATTAATATGATGCATCTTATCAAAACGAAATTTTGCTAAATGGCCTTTGCGGCCACAATGTGTACATTTGTACACCTTAGGATGCTTATGTGTGTGACTGTGATCATGACGTGCAACATAAGCATATGCATGATGATGATGTGCATGAATGTGTGGAGTTTGTTTCTTTGAAAACAAAGACTCCAATCTAGTATGGTTAAATGCACATGAGCTCAAAGTGGAGCTCAAACAATCTATTTTATTTTTCAAAAGATTAATCTCATTTTCATTAATAGTAGCATGTAAAGCATGATGAGAATGAGAATCATTTTTCTTATTTTTTGAAACAAAATCCTTTTCTTTTTCACAAATTTTTCTTTTCAAAGAGTTGTTTTCTTGAAAAATGACTTCCTTTTGTTTTTCCACCAAAACAATTTTATTTTTCAAAATAGAGTTTCCTTCACAAAGATCATTCAATTTTGAAAGCAAGGAAACATTCTCATTTTTCAAAACATCATTCTCTTTTTCAATGCATGCAACCTTATTTCTAATAAATTTTTTTCATTAAGCATGCAATCAAATTTCTTTTTCAAATTTTTATTATATTTCTTAAGCATGTCATATTTTTCTAACAAAAGTTGACAAAAAGATGAAAGCTCATCATATGACATGTTAACATCTTCTACCTCGGATTCGGTAGTTACCTCAAGGGGGTTATCCCCTTGGACCATGTAGCACATGTTGGAGATGTCGCTTCCAGCATCCGAGTCACTCCCCGCATAGTATTGATCATTTTCGCTAAGAGAGAGGAGGGTGTTCCAAACTATAAAAGCCGAATCAATATTAGAAACCCTAGATAAATAATCATCATTTAGGGTAGATCTTAAAGCATGTAGGGCTTTTGCATTAGCCTCAAAATTTTTGTCATTAGAACAATATGAATCTTTAGTGGTGGCAAAATAAACATGAATCCCTAAGGCTTTGAGGTACAAGGACATCTTCACCTTCCATATTTGGATGTTAGAAATGTCAAAAATGGGAGGTGACATGAAATCCATGGTGTGTGTGTACAAATTTTGTGATTAGCCAAAAAATGAGGATCTTTAACTCTAGGTTGTGAGACCCAAATTCAGAGCACTTGGCTCTGATACCAATTGAAGGATCACCTAGAGGGGGGTGAATAGGTGATGGCTAATCTAATGGTCACTTAATGCCAAATAATGCGGAAGTGAAAACTATTATGACCTAAACAAACTATTTAAACTAAACACCATGAGTGTAGCCGAATTCCCCGTGAAGGGCTCTGATTGAGATTTTACCTGCACATAAAAATAAAGTATTTTAGATTTAAGAACAAGTTGTGCAAGGTGCTCAATACTATCCGCGGTAGCAAAGGCTATGCGGGTCGTGATCCTCAGGGAGGGACTAGCGATGGAAGCGTTTAAGTAAGTTATCTCTATTTTATGTATTTTCTTATTAACAATGGTATTTACAATAAGATGGGAGAAATAGATTGGAGAAAGGTGGAGTTGGTGATCTATACTAAAGAAATAGAAGAAAGGAAGAAGACTATAAAATACATACCTACCTCTTCAGTCCTACTTACCTTTGATCCTTTTGCGACGACTTACTTTGCTTTGGAAGGCGTTCAAGTATGACGTATAGGATTGTCCACCTTCGCGATCTACACTACGAAAAGAAAAGACTGGCAAGCGACGGCTTGTTCATCTCCATAGGCCATCAAGGGCTCTTCTTCGGCTAAGCAGTCTCGAAGCGATCGGTTTTCACGGTTTGCAAGACATCAGAGAGAATAACACACGTATAGAAAAATAAAACAAGAATAAAACACAATTAACAAAACATAACAAAGACAAACCTTTGAGTGGATTTCATTAATAATGGAAGAAAAGTAGGCTTACACCGCTGTCACCTCAGTACAAGCATGGACTCCTTCCTCCATGAAACCTTCCTCCACTCTACGTTACAAAAATTACAAAAGAAAACGAAAATAAAAACCTAACCTAGCCTAAAAGAAACCCTAACTTTGCACTGGATTCTCTGTTAAATTCTGTACGCCCTTTCTGTTGCATCTGCAGGGGTATTTATAGGTGCAGAAGGAGGTAGAGTCCCAACACAACTCTCCCACGAAAACTGGTCCCCGGATAAGACTGGATTGCCGCGGAAACGCGGCTTGGGCCGCGTTTTCACGGCCAAGTAGTGGCAGATGGCCACGCGCTTTGGTGCGTGGCTTCCCCTGGTCCGTCCATCAGGGCGTTGTCTTCTGGAAGTTGCATCCTGGCTCTTTATCTTGGGATTTCGAGATAACTTGGGAAGCAAGTTACCTAGATCTCAAATCTGCTAATATCTTTTAAACGAATTTCCTTATCTTTGCACTCTCTTCTTTGGCTTTTATCCTCATCCTGCAAGTGTTTAGGGTTGAATAGAAGTCTATCCTTCCCTCTTCTTTGTATTTGCAACTATTGCCCTTGTGTAATTGCAATTTTGATATTTAATAATTGCAACTTTTGCATTGGGCTTAAATATGGGCTTTTGGGCTTCTTTTGAGGCTTTATTTCTTTATTTTTATTTCTCAAGGCCTGCACACAATAAATAATAAAATATTAGTAAATGTGCAGAATTATATGAATAAATATGAAAATGTGATGGTAAATGTATGTATAAAAATGCACTTTTCACTACCTATCACACCCCCACACTTATCTTTTTGCTTGTCCTCGAGTAAAAATCAAAAAGAAAAAGAAAAACTAAACTAGCTAACTCACTTTCGTTGGAATCACGGTCACTTAGCATGTGCAACAAGCCGTTAAACCCCTAGGTTACCCTAGAGGACGAGTGTTGTCTCGTGAGGGTTTTCAGCGGATTACACCCACAAAATCCATAAAAAGGAAAATATTCGAAGTATATTTGAAGAGACTAAGTAATCTATAAGTTTTTAGGATCATCATTTTTATTCATTCTTAAACTTAGTCTATATATAGTAAATTGTTATCCATTTTAGGTAAGGATCAAAATTGAATTTTTGTATAGTCTTTTTCGTTACCAAAAATCATATGCATTCTTGTAAATCTTTGCTAGGAATTCCTTAACTTGGACTCTCATGCCTCTTTATTATTATTATTTTTTTATAACTCATCTAATTTTCTTTCGTGTAAGTATCAAGGCTTCTTGAGGCCCTCATACCTAACTAATTGACTATTGATGTGTTAATACATATATTATATTTCTTAGTTTTCTTAGGCTTTCTAATCCACCCATGTAGCGAACTTAAAATCGGTGGCTCCCAAACTGATTGGTTTTAGGGCACTGGGTGAGAAAACACCCCACGGACTCAAATTCGAGTGAACTAGGCCACAAAACTAAGGACGCTTATTTATAAACTCACCTTTAGGCGTGAATACTTATGCTTCTTGAGGCACATTTCATTAAGGTAAAAATCAAGACTAATTTCTTATTCAATTTTTCCTCCTATACCTAAAAATTCAACAATTTATTTATTTTGACCAAGTTTTTAGAAATCCTAATCATGATTTTCCTAATTCTTAAGACTAACTTAGATTTCTTTCAAAAGATAAGTCAAAATATTGTCCTTTTCATAAATTTTTTTTCATTTTTTTAATATTAGCAAATTTTTGTTAGTTTCTACCTATGTTAGTATGTTAGTAAAGCCTCCCCCCACACTTATCTCATACATTATCCTCAATGTATGAATGAATGCATATATGCATCAAAAGACGAAGGAAGACAGAAGTTACCTCAAGGTGGTGGTTCCGGTGGTGGTCTAATTGGGCCAAGCGTTGCTACCCAATCAAGATAATGTGGTATTCGGAGGAACCCACCAGAAATTTTTCTTGTATAACCCATTAAAATGATGTCTGTATGAACATTTTTTAAAATTCCACCCCATCAAATTTTCAAATTTCATAATTATTTTCAGAGTCAATTGTGTCAACCGCCTTGTCCCAAAATGGAGTGTGAAAAGATGGAATGTTTGACTTGGACATGGGAAGTACGGGAACGAATATCGACTCAGGAAAGAAGCTTAAATAAAGTAAGGGTTCAGGAGTCGGGCTAGGTTCAGGAAGTGGGTCTAAATCAATAAGCTGAAACTCAAGTCCACGATCAGTTTCCCACAATGGAATGTGACTCAATGTTGGTGATTGAAGTTCAGGAATGATAGGTGTGGGAATCAAAACTGACTCTAAAAGATTACCTAAGTCGGGTAACAAAACAGGAGTCAATAATGATTCGAGAATTTGAACTTGATCACAGATTTGAGAATCTAGGTAACATATCTCATTCGGTTCAATCTCATAAAAATGAGAACTTACCAATTTGTCGATGGGACTTTCAAAATTGCAAAATTGGTCAAGTTCAATATCATCATCAAAAATGGGTGATTCAATTTCATGATGAATTGGCACAGGATCCAATGTTGACTCGGGAAAAGTAAAATCAGGTGGAGATACCGGAGTCATTATTGAATCAGGAAGTAAAATTGAATCATCAAGTTGGGGATCATGATCATATTCATGCTCAAGTTCTATTTCAGGAAAGGAATAACTTGCCAAACTATCAAAAATTAGAGTTTCAGCAAGTTCACATGGTGGTACTGAATTAGAATCTTGTTGTCCAAAGCAACGTGGCTCGTCGGCTCTAACAGAATGGTTAACCATATCAGAAATGGCCAAATGGTGAGAACGTAAAGATTGAACCATCAAATCTATTTCATGATCACGAGCTAATCTAGCCTGAGTCATGGCTTCAAGCATCTTTTCATAGTCGATTGGTGCAGCATTTTGTGATTGGACTTGAAAAGAGGAAGTGTAATTGTGATGAAGTTGTGAGTCGGTCAGATTTTGTGATTGTTGCTTGGACTCACGCATCATCGTGTCAAAGATTGATGGTAATTGTTGCTTGGACTCATGCATACTCATCATTTTCAAGATAGATAGTTTTCTATTCTGAATGGGTGGATCTGAGTATGACTCTTGGGAATATTGTGGACAAGGTGGAGATGGAGGACAAGTTGGTTGAAAATTGGACTCGGGGAAGCGAAACCCCATGAACTCTGTGAAGAGTTGAAAGTGGTATGAAAATTATGGTCATAAGATGGGGGGCATGGGTTATATTCATTCGGATAAGACCATTCCGGCACACTAGGTTGGTCAAAGTTATGATATGCCGGGTTGGTAATATCCGAAAAAGAGGATGGTGTGTAATATGGATTAAAGTTGGAAAAATTATTATATGCCATATCACACAAACACAATCAAAGAAAAACAAAACAAACAAACAAGCAAACAAAAAAGAAAAATTTCTAACCTAAGTTAGGGTAGACCTATGACCTAGACGACTCCTAACTGGTTAGACTGTCCACGGGAGGTAGGGTGCAGACTTTGACCACAAGTTAATCAGCCAGGTCAGGGCAAGATTGGTGGGAGGTTTTTCGTCAAAGACGTTCCTTAATTAAGTAACCACCAACCTTCGGGCTTTCGGCCCTCAATCCTCTTCCTAGACACTGATTTGGCAGGAGTCAAATTCTAACACCGTTCCCCCTTAGGATAATCTCCTAATTGAGTCCGAGATGTCCCTAGGGCCAATGTCTACTCATTTTTAGTTAGGCTTGTGTTAGTGAGTGCTTGGAATATGATTTTTGGGCCAAGGAAGGGTGATGAACTCCCCACCTTATCTTGTTAATGGGTTATGCCCTTAGAATAAATTTGTGCAAGTGTGCAAAATATGTAAATAAGATTCACTCAAAGCATGAAAATCAACCAAGAGATGAGTCCTATTCTACATGAAATGCGAACGTACCTTGCTCCAGCACTCTTCAACAGTAAAATAAAGGAATTGAAAAGACACGTGCCTAGGATGCAAACGTCTAATCAATTTTTTATCTTTTTCAACAAATATTTTTACTGTTGATTAATTAGCAGTATACAGGTTTATCACAGAACAAATTTTAACAGAGCAGAAAACAAATCTTGCAATTTGTAGCAACCTGCAGAAAGATCTGTCAGTAATGAACTACTAAAGCCGCAGAAACGCGGCTATTGCCGCGGATTCGCGGCACTGTAGTAGGCTCTGATGCTCTGCCTTCGAGGGCAGAGGCACAGAGTTGCTATATGTCCACTTCTGCTGTTTCCTGTTCTCCAAACCTGCAAACAGAAAGAATAAAAGAATTAGTTAATAATTAATTTTTTTTTTAGAGAATACTTACCGTCCCTCCCCGGCAACGGCGCAAAATTTTGATTGAGATTTTACCTGCACACAAAAATAAAGTATTTTAGATTTAAGAACAAGTTGTGCAAGGTGCTCAATACTATCCGCGGTAGCAAAGGCTATGCGGGTCGTGATCCTCAGGGAGGGACTAGCGATGGAAGCGTTTAAGTAAGTTATCTCTATTTTATGTATTTTCTTATTAACAATGGTATTTACAATGAGATGGGAGAAATAATTGGAGAAAGGTGGAGTTGGTGATCTATACTAAAGAAATAGAAGAAAGGAAGAAGACTATAAAATACATACCTACCTCTTCAGTCCTACTTACCTTTGATCCTTTTGCGACGACTTACTTTGCTTTGGAAGGCGTTCAAGTATGGCGTATAGGATCGTCCACCTTCGCGATCTACACTACGAAAAGAAAAGACTGGCAAGCGACGGCTTGTTCATCTCCATAGGCCATCAAGGGCTCTTCTTCGGCTAAGCAGTCTCGAAGCTATCGGTTCTCACGGTTTGCAAGACATCAGAGAGAATAACACACGTATAGAAAAATAAAACAAGAATAAAACACAAATCACAAAACATAACAAAGACAAACCTTTGAGTGGATTTCATTAATAATGGAAGAAAAGTGGGCTTACACCGCTGTCACCTCAGTACAAGCATAGACTCCTTCCTCCATGAAACCTTCCTCCACTCTCTGTTACAAAATTACAAAAGAAAACGAAAATAAAAACTTAACCTAGCCTAAAAGAAACCCTAACTTTGCACTGGATTCTCTGTTAAATTCTGTACGCCCTTTTTGTTGCGTCTGCAGGGGTATTTATAGGTGCAGAAGGAGGTAGAGTCCCAACACAACTCTCCCACGAAAATTGGTCCCCGGATAAGACTGGATTGCCGCGGAAACGCGGCTTGGGCCGCGTTTCCGCGGTCAAGTAGTGGCAGATGGCCACGCGCTTTGGCGCGTGGCTTCCCCTGGTCCGTCCATCTGGGCGTTGTCTTCTGGAAGTTGCATCCTGGCTCTTTATCTTAGGATTTCGAGATAACTTGGGAAGCAAGTTACCTAGATCTCAAATCTCCCAATATCTTTTTAAACGAATTTCCTTATCTTTGCACTCTCTTCTTTGGCTTTTATCCTCATCCTGCAAGTGTTTAGGGTTGAATAGAAGTCTATCCTTCCCTCTTCTTTGTATTTGCAACTATTGCCCTTGTGTAATTGCAATTTTGACATTTAATAATTGCAACTTTTGCATTGGGCTTAAATATGGGCTTTTGGGCTTCTTTTGAGGCTTTATTTCTTTATTTTTATTTCTCAAGGCCTACACACAATAAATAATAAAATATTAGTAAATGTGCAGAATTATATGAATAAATATGAAAATGTGATGGTAAATGTATGTATAAAAATGCACTTTTCACTACCTATCAGGCTCTGGACTAACTCCTCTAGATTCCCCTAGATAAGGGTTGAGGTGCCGCGTTGGCTCTCTTGGTTAAATACAAGTGTTAGCAAACAACCCAAGCATATATCAATTAAGCACACAAGGTATATCAAGCATATAAAGATGAACACAATATAGCATGTAAGATATAAACAAGAGATAGAGAGAGAGTGAGCAATCGCAAACACAAGGGATTTGTTTCGAAGTTCGAGCACACTTGCTCTACATCCCCGCCTTCGACACACGAAGGATTTCCACTATAATCGATCCCACCGGATCACTCGGTGCCGCAACACCTACAACTCTTGGACTCCCTAGTCCGTACACACCGCAAGCCCCACAAGCTCGCCGAGGCCGCACCTCAAACAACAAGTTCGTACCCGAACTCGAAACACCGCGGACACACACGTCCGCCTCCTCAAAGTACAAGAAAAGATCTCTTGGTGATCTAAACACTTTGATCACCAATAAACACTCTCACAACAAAACCCTATAGGTAGATATAGCAATGGATAGCTCAAGTGGGTGTGTGAGAAAACAAGGATGGAGATTGTGGAGGAAAACTCAAAGAATCTCTTTTAAAAAACTCCCTTTTTGATTGGAAGTATTAGCTCTCAATTTAGTGGAGAAAACTCTTTTAAAGAAGTGAGAAAAACTGGCTCAAAGTCCACAAAAAAACTTATTAAAAAACAATGTCCAAACCCCCAAATTTATAAGGCTAGAAAAACTAGTCGTTGGGGTCTGACAGAACTGTCGGTCGACCGCCCGGTCGACCGGCCAACGGTCATATTTTAGACCGTTGTGCCATCGGTCGACCGATCGGTCGACCGAGGCCAGGATACAGAGAGCAAGTCTCTCTGTACTGTCGACCGTCCGGTCGGCCGAGGCCTTTCCAGAGAGCAGAGCTCTCTGGACGGTCGACTGGGTCGGTCGACCGGCCTTCTGCCAGAACTGGCGTGCACGTTTGTGCACGTCGGTCGACCGTGACGGTCGGCCGACTTCAATCTGCGATCGACCGTCCCGGTCGACCGGCTGAAGCCAGGAAACAAATGTTAGGGATTAAAAACTTGGTCTTTTTTATTCAAATAAAATCCCATAAAATACTGCAAAATCTACAAAAATAGTTTTACCAATATACTTTGGTAAACAAACATGCTTGCACAAAATCAAGGCATGTTACAAATGTTTTGGACTATTTATTGTAATATGGAAAAATTGGCTCAATTGAAAACAGTATTTTTCCAAACTTGATTTTTCCAAACTTATTTTTCCAAAACTTCACCAAATATAAAAACAAGATATTTAAACTCATTTGAAGCATAGAGTGTATGGATATGATCCACTACACAAACATGGTGAAATATCTATGTTTTTGACATTAAGCTCTAAACATGGTTTTGGATAAAAGATATGTAAACTTGAAAATCAAAATCCAAACATGTATTTTCTAAAATAGAAAATCTTTTGTAAAAACAAAACCATCAAGAGTGTGTGTGTGTAATATATATACTTGAGCAATCCACCAACTATTCTATCATTTACATTTTTTCTAAAAACAAAATCTTATAAAAATAAACCTAGATACAAGTCTTCATCTTCTTGAAGTCTTCAATTGAAGCCTTCTCATCTTCTTGACTTGGTCCAAACACGATACAATGGCTCTTAGATCAAACCGTGCTAGCTCCAAAACTTGACTTTAAATCCTTTGTTGAAGCTATGCACCTACTAAGATCTTGATCATAAATCTGTCACTAATTAAACACAAGATCATTGTACTATAACTACATGAGTTGATCATCATCAAAACTAGAGTGATGGGCCTTCGGGCCAACAGAAGCTTTAACCCAAAAACATGTGGAGAAAAATCCTAAGAGAGATGAAAAAACTGTCTGTAAAACTTCTTCAAAATCTTATCTAAAACTGGCCAAGAGAACCCCTTTTTATAGGGGATCAAAAACTAGCTGTTATGGCTCAAAATCTGGCTAGATAGGCCTGTCGGTCGACCGGCCAACGGTCATATTTATGACCGTTGGGGTTGCCGGTCAACCGCCCGGTCAACCGTACCCAGGTCTTGACCTGTCGGTCGACTGGTCGGTCGACCGAGGCAGGAACCAGAGAGCCAATCGACCGGAGCCAGATCCAGAGAGTGAAATCTCTAGATCGGTCGACCGCTCGGTCGACCGGCTCTCAAGCCAGGGCTTGTGCACGTTTCTATGCACATCGGTCGACCGCTCGATTGATCGACTTCTGGCTCGGTCGACCGCCAGAAGGCCAGATTAGGGATAATTAGGGATTAAAACTTGGTCTTTCAATATCCTATAAAATCTCATAAAATCACATAAAATTAACAAAAATAAGTTCATTGAAATACTTTGAATTATAAATATTTGTGATCAAAAATCAACACATATTACAAACATATTGAACTATTTTGCGATAAAGAATTTTAGCTTTAAACTGAAAATCGTATTTTTCAAAATCAATCTTCAATTTAAAATATGATTTTTCTAAAACTTGTTTAAATAAAAAAATAAGATATTTTAAATACTTTTGAAGCTTAGTGTGTATGGATATGATCCAATACACATATAAGATGAAATATCTTTGTTTTTGACAATAAGCTCTATAATAATTTTGATAAATACCAAATGTAAAAGCCATGAACTAGAAACATCAAATAAGTTTTTCAAAACATTTGAACCATCAATGTGTATGAATGAAATCTAAAACATATATAAACCATATTAACTTATTTTGATGAAATCTAATCATGAAACATAAGGATGTATGCTTTGAAACTCAAAGCCAAAACGGTATTTTCTAAAAGTAAAACTATTTTGTGAAAACACATATAAATTTTGTGTGTGTGTGTGAGCTTGAGCAATCCACAACTAATCTATTCTTTATATTTTATTTAAAACACGAAATCATAACACTTGCTAATATGACACAAGTCTTGAAAATCTTCTCTTGGAAAACTTCTTCTCCATTTCGACTTGGTCCAAACTTGATCCATGAGTTAGACTCTATTTTGAGTACTTGATGCGATCTTGAAGTGCGAGCTCTTGAATCAATACGTGCTAGCTTCAAAACTTAACTTCGATTCTTTCGTTGAAGCTAACATCGACTAAGATTTTGATCAAATATCTGAAACTAAATAAGTACAAGATCATTTGTACTATAACTACATGAGTTAATCATCATCAAAACTAGGGTGATGGACCTTTGGGCCAACATGCCCATGCCACTACAGAATAAAATCTGAAGCCACAATGAACACCTTGAATCCAGATACAGAAAGTTCTAATTTTATTCTGCTCCCCTATCTACATCGGAGACTCCGGGAACCTGAAATCCCCCGAGGGAGAGTTCTTGACCTCTTTTTAAAGAAGGGAACAGAGGGGGCATCTGTAGTGGTCGTTTTCTGACCCGCCCGAGATCGCGACACGTGTCAATCTAGCCTCGCATGGATGTGCGACACGTGGTTACTTACGGAGCAATTAATTTGGAACTATCATCTAGTTTGGATTGCGAACGGGTCGGGTGATTAACATAAGAGTCAGATCTAATTACAGAGATTTCTATCCTTCAGCCTTTCTTAATTCAAATAAGGTAGCAACCTCCCGGGGGGAGTTCATTCTTATCTCTAGTCGAGCACGAATCACAAGATAGAGATGGACTCTTTATTATATCAATTCAAGCTGGGGCGTTCGGCTCAATCCTTAGCCAGACAAGAGATTTAGGTATTCAAGCTGAGTAGAACTCCCTAACTTTACTTATTTGACATGACTTGTATAAATAAAGAATCCCTTCTAACGAGAAAAGGGAGTTCACCCGAATCCAGAGAACACTTTTGTAATCGCCATTGACATAGTGGAACCTCTCTCTCTCTCTCTCTCTCTCTCTCTCTCTCTCTCTCTCTCTCTCTCTCTCTCTCCCCCCCCCTCTCCCTCCCCCCCCCCAACCCCCCCCCCCCCCGGTGATTTTTTCCTTTCGGGTTTTTCACGTATTTGTATTGTGTTTGCGATTCACTTTTCTGTGATTTGACTATATTCACTTTCTTATTTTGTTACGTGGATTGATTCCCTAGGAATTATCCACTGTAATCTCTTACGACAAAGAAGACTCGGGCTAATGAGAATAAAATGTTGAAACTCTGATCAAAAGAGCAGTCCTAATCTTAGAAGAGAAACATGGTTTTCTTTTTTTCTTTCATCAATTTCCAAGTAAATAGTGAATACAACTTATCAAGCCGCATGAGTTAATTGAATTTTTATTTGAATACTTTTCTATTTTCATGATATATTGTGTTGCATCATCTAAGCATTATTATTGAATGCCTTTGCATGTATGTTTTAACAATTTTATTATGTAGATTACTTTTCTACTTGAATTCACTTATTTGATCAACAAATGATTATATTTGTCACAATGGATAAATTAAATAAACATCAATAATTAAGAATTTTATTATTCAGATGTCAGTAGTTTCTCAATGACAATCCCTTTGCTTAATTTGCTGTACACTCAAGCCTTTTGTTCTGAGTTTGTGTGGTAAATTCTTTGATATTTGAAGCTGCTTCATTTCCATTCTTAAAATTTTAGTCTTAATCTCTACATTCATTTTGCACCCTTTTCGTATTGTCTGAGTCCTTTATCATGGTTCCTTTACTTCTCTTGACAAAGGCCTGGGTAATCACTTCATTTCCCTTCCTAACACTCCAAGAGCTCTTTTGGGGTGGGGTGGGGGGGTGCGGGGGTGGGGGGCATTATCACATGAAGGTGGACCTTCAGGGATCCCTGCATCGACTACAGGATCAATAATTTTATACCAATCTATGGGCAGCCAGCGTCTTGTGATTTTATAGCTGACACTCCCCAATCTTAGTATCATAATAAACTTGTGACCATGTCAAAAGACTGGAATGAATAAGAGATATGAGGCATTATGTAGATTTCAAGCCTAATCAAACTTCACAAAGTTAGTTCGCCAGGCTTGTTGGACTCTCTAATAGGTCATGCTGTCGCGACCTCCCAATTTAATGATGTGAGACATTACCAAAATGTAGCCATACATAACAAGCTCAACTCTAATCAGCACATGGTATTGTCTCCTTCACATTGATTGCCTTCTCTTACCTTCTCTACTTATATACCTGATTGCTTCTTTCCTTTCAACTCAAACCACAACACATTTTTTGCAATCTACTACTGTGCACCTCTACTTGTTTCCAACCATCTCTCTGCAAGCCCACGATGCTCAACTCCAAGAGGATCTTACAAATGGTGAGGAAATGGCAGAATACAGCTATTTTGGGGAGGAGAAGAATCATGTCAACAAGAATTAGAGGTGGTCCTCACTTAGACAAGCACAGTCCATTGGTCGCAAATAGAGGCCATCTTTTTGTGTACTCCTCTGATGGAATGCGCTTCATGATACCTCTCACATATCTAAGCCACCACCTCTTCAGAGAGCTCCTCAGGTTGTCGGAAGAAGAGTTTGGTATGCCACGCGATGGGCCTATCACTTTGCCCTGTGATGCCTCCTGCATGGAACACATCATCTTCCTGCTTCAGAGTGGGGCATCTGCAAATGCAGATAAGGCTGTAATCACATCCATTCCTTGTGCTTGGAGTTCAATGTATTTTATACCTTTGCCACGATTTAATCAGCAACAGTGCATGACTGTTTACGCGTTCTGAAGTTTTGTTCTTTTTACCCCCCTTTTCCAGGGATGCTGTCTTGTTGTACATATTTTTAATTTATTGTATTTCAATACAATTTTGATCCAAGCATGTTCATCTTTGTGCAAGAAATTCTTAATTTGTGCCTTTTCTTGGATCCATACACTGATAACTTGTTTTGCCCATAACCTTTGGGGATGATTCTGTAAATTTGTTCTTAAGATCAAGTGCTAAGCATACAGTGAAAATATCAACAACAATAATTATTAACACAGAGTTGACGAATACTTGTTGAAGGATTGTGAGAACTGTACATAACAATTTGTTTACTAGCTATTAAATAGCCTTTATCACTGGGGAATGATTCAAAGAATTACCTGGCTTAATCTGCTGTTTCTTACTTCTACAATTGACGATCCTATCTGCACAAATTATTTTTTAATAAAAAACTATGTTATATTTGGAAGAAGAAGATGGTCAAGAAGATATGTTTATGGTGATGAAGTAAGCGTACAGAGAAAAAAATGCAAGTCCAGATAATACACTTTAATCATTGCTTTTACAAACGATAATGGGGGTTAAGGTTATTGAGAGCTGTCTAACATGAAGCTCTGTCATGTTGCTTATGTGTCAAACACGGTATATCTGTTTAATGTATGCTTTTCAGAATATGTCGGTGTTTCTTGTGGTGTCGAGCCTGCATAGGTTTGTTTTGTGTGATGTATAGGTAGAAAGTCCCGGTTCAAATATTCTACCTAGCAAAAAGAAATTTGTTAAAGAAATAAGAAAATGATAAAAGAAATTTTTGGATTATAAGTCTATAATGTGTGCAAAAAATGAAAGAAACAAATTAAACCAAATATTTGATATTGAAGAACACAGGCTTATCATGAATCAAATTTTATGAGATGTACCATAAAACCAATAAGCTAGAAATAAGCAGACACGTCTGGAGATGGAGCACAAGAAATGTCTATTAAATATGACATATATCTGCAAAAATATAACTACTATCTGTTAATCTCATATTAAAGTGGCCCACATAACCTTGGTATTTGCATTGGATTCCTATTAAGTTTAACTGATATAAAGGATGCCCATATAATTGTCACATTTATATAGTTATTTGGTCACTTGAAAATAGAAAAGATACCATGATGGAAAGGTTTATTTTCAAGGGGTCTTTTTGCAAATGTGCGACCCACTTTTCTCCTCCTGTAAAGAAACAAAACTCACGCGAATATTTTTATCGTGAGTATCCATCGTGAAAAGAAAATAGAGTTTTGTGAAAGGAAAGGATCAGAGAAAAGAGGATCCATTGCAAGTTAGGGTTTGCAGATTCCAGAGGAAGGATTCAACATCTTCTCCAATCTCCATTCAATCTTCATCAATGGCCTCAGGTATGAATAGATTAGGGTTTTCTATTATGAATGTTTTGCAATATATGATTCTTGAGATGTATGGTTGATTCTTGATCCATGGACGTTTTATTCCGCATTATAGTTGTAATTATATCCAACATTTGGTATCAGAGCCATGATTAAAGAATCGATACATCTTGGATTTAGGAATTATGAAAAGTTAGGGTTTTTAATTAACAATTCATGAAATCCAGATTTTGATCTTTAATTGTAGAATTGAAGAGGATTCTTGGAAACCCTAAAATCATATATACATTCCTCTAATTATGCAATTAATATGGATCAAATTTAGGATTTTAGAAACCCTAATTTTCCCTAATTTTCCCCGATTTTTTCATAATTTTTGGGATTCGGGCATAATCTGGAACTGCTGTTCGGTAACTGTATCGTGGGGTATTAGTCGACTATAGGGATTTATTAGTCGACTAATAGTCCATCCCGAAAGTTACCCGACTCTCTGTTTCTAACAGGAGTCGACTTGGGTTTTTGATTAGTCGGCTAGTAAAGTGTATAGTCGACTAACCTTTTGGCCAAGTCGACTAATATTTAACCGAGAGTTTGGATTCTAACAGGAGTCGACTAATAATGTTTGTAGTCGACTGATAAAGTTTCTAGTCGACTTGTGATTTTGACCTAGTCGACTGATAAAATGTGTAGTCGACTAGTCATGTTGGTATAGTCGACTAACCCTTGCTTGTCCTAGTCGACTAAACCCAAACCTGTAGTCGACTTGATTTGACCCAAGTCGACTACTCATTTCTTGTAGTCGACTAATGTTTGAAAATAATCAATCATAAAGTATGTTACACATTTAAGTTATTGTGTTAATGTTGATTGATGCTTGGTCAAGTAATGTATTGTAGTATTATGGCATTACACAAATAATAGAATTAGAGAATATTATTGGTTAGTTTGTATTCATAAGGCTTATTGATTTAGTAGTTGCCAAAGTGACCTAGGTTAGTAAACCTTATGAATATACAACTACATAAAAGACATGTTAATGAGGTAGACATTAAAGGCAATAATATTCTCGGTGGCGGTTCTAGTTAGGAGATTGGGACTCGCCCAAAGGAAAGTCCCTTTCGAATAATTATGAACCGGGGTAGGATAGTGTAATTTATGCAACCTAGTGGTGTAGAAGTGAATACCCAAAGGTAACATGACTTACTATCTAAGTTGGCATAAATTATATTAGACCTACATAGGTGATAAAAGTTCTCACCTAAAGAGTGAACACTAGATATGCTTAGGTTTCGCCCAAAGGAGAAATCTGAGTGATATCAATAGTTCATCTTAATTAAATTTAAAGTTATTGTATTGATTCGTGGCCTAATGTGAGCTATGTCCTATTATGTTTCAGTGAACGTCCCCACTTCTCTTCACACTCATGCCACTAGCATTCCGGCCTTGGATGGTACAAACTTCTCAGAGTGGTATGAACATGTTCAGTTTACACTGGGTGTCCTAGACCTAGACATGGCCTTAATAGTTGACAAACCTGATGAAGTAACTGCTGAGAGTACAGCAGAACAGGTCAGCCATGCCAAAGCTTGGGAGAGGTCTAATAGGCTCAGTCTAATGTTCATAAAGATGACCATAGCTAATAACATCAAGACTTCCCTCCCACATACTACTAGTACATCGGAACTTTTGTCTGCAGTAAAGGACCGATTTAAGTCAGCAGATAAGTCATTAGCTGGTACCTTAATGGCTGAATTTACCACCATGAAATATGATGGTAATAGAGGAGTTCAGCAACACATTCTGAACATGTCTGACAAGGCTGCTAAGCTAGGATCACTGGGTATGAAGGTTGATGAGTCCTTCTTGGTTCAATTCATCCTCAACTCACTTCCTTCACAGTTTGGGCCATTCAAGATCCACTACAATACTCATAAGGATAAGTGGAACTTGAATGAGCTAACTAGTATGTGTGTTCAAGAGGAGGTGAGACTGAGGCAAGAAGGACAGCACTCAGTGTTGGCAGTAACTTCAGGGGGTATCCATAAGAAAAGTAAATATGGAAGAGGTAAGAAATTTCCATCAAAGAAAGGAAATGACCATGGGGAAAGTAGCCAAGGTCATAGAAAGCTTTCACTGTCAAATGCTACTTCTGTGACAGAAAGGGACATGTGAAGAAGGACTGCAACAAGAGGAAAGCTTGGTTCGAAAAGAAAGGTACAAATCTTTCTTTTGTATGTTATGAATCAAATCTTGCTGAAGTTCCTTCTAACACTTGGTGGATTGATTCTGGAGCCACAACTCACATAACTAATTCAATGCAGGGATTCCTTACAACCCGGAAACCGAAGGAAAGTGAGAGATTCATCTTTATGGGGAACCGTCTGAAAGTGGAGGTCGAATATGTTGGTACTTATCGACTACTTTTGGAGACAGGTCATCAGATGAATCTTGAGGATACTTTTTATGTACCTTCAATTTCCAGGAACTTAATGTCTGTATCCAAATTAGATGTTTTTGGATATTCTGTTTTATTTAGTTGTGGAAAACTCTCTTTAATGTATAATTCAATGCCGGTTGGGCATGGAATTTTATGTGATGGATTATATAAAATTTCATTGAATGATGAGTTTGCACAATCTTTATTGTCTCTGCATTCGAATGTTGGTATAAAACGTGGCTTAATAAATGAAAAATCCTCTATCTTGTGGCATAGAAGACTGGGGCATATCTCCAGGGATAGAATAATAAGATTAGTGAAGACTGGGATTTTGGATGACCTGGACTTCACTGATTTTGATGTGTGTGTAGATTGTATAAAAGGAAAACAAACTAAACACACTAAGAAAGGTGCCACAAGAAGTAAAGACCTCCTTGAAATAATTCATACAGATATTTGTGGACCTCTTTCCATTCCATGTTTTACTGGAGAGAGATATTTCATTACCTTTATAGATGATCTATCACGGTATGGTTATGTTTATCTAATTAATGAAAAGTCTCAGGCTGTTGACATCCTTGAGGTGTTCATTACAGAAGTCGAGAGACAGTTAGATAGAAAGGTTAAAATCATAAGATCAGATAGAGGTGGTGAATATTATGGTAGATATGATGAGTCAGGACAACATCCTGGCCCATTTGCCAAATTCCTAGAAAAGCGTGGCATTTGTGCTCAATACACAATGCCTGGTACGCCTCAGCAGAACGGTGTTGCTGAAAGGCGAAACCGAACTCTTATGGATATGGTTAGGAGCATGATGAGCTTCTCTAAAGTACCCAATTCATTGTGGAGTGAGGCCTTAAAGACTGCTATGTATATCTTAAACAGGGTCCTAGTAAGGCAGTCCCAACAACTCCCTTCGAGCTGTGGACTGGTAGGAAACCCAGTTTAAGACATTTACATGTCTGGGGTTGTCCAGCAGAGGCCAGAATATATAACCCACAAGAAAAGAAATTAGACTTAAAAACAATATCTGGGTATTTCATTGGTTATCCAGATAAGTCTAAGGGATACAAATTTTATTGCCCTAACCATAGTACAAGAATAGTTGAAACTGGTAATGCCAGATTCCTAGAGAATGGTGAATTTAGTGGGAGTGATGAACCAAGAAAAGTAGATCTTGAAGTTGTAAGGGTAAATATCCCAATTACCTTTCCTTCAAGAGAAATTGTTGTACCTCAGCTTGATCATCAAGTTGAGATTCCAGAACAACAAATTAATGTTGGTTCACCACTCCATGAGGATATTCCCATTGAAAATGTTGTAGAACCACCACAACCGGCAGCTTTGAGAAGATCTCAAAGGGAAAGAAGATCTGCCATTTCAGATGATTATGTGGTATATCTACAGGAATCTGATTATAATATTGGGGTAAATAAAGATCCAGTTTCGTTTTCACAAGCCATAGAATGCAATGATTCTAGTAAATGGGTTGATGCTATGAAAGATGAGTTAAAATCTATGGACCAAAACCAAGTCTGGGATCTCGTTGAATTGCCTTATAACTGTAAGAAAGTCGGGTGTAAATGGGTCTTTAAGACCAAGCGCGACTCTAAAGGCAATATCGAACGATATAAGGCTAGACTTGTGGCCAAAGGTTTTACTCAGAAAGAAGGCATTGACTATACAGAGACCTTCTCTCCAGTATCTAAGAAGGATTCTCTTAGAATCATTATGGCACTTGTAGCTCATTATGATTTGGAGTTACATCAAATGGATGTGAAAACTGCCTTTCTGAATGGGGATTTGGATGAGGATATCTACATGGAGCAACCTGAAGGGTTCGCAATTAAAGAACAAGAACACTTGGCTTGTAAATTAAAGAAATCTATATATGGACTTAAACAAGCTTCCAGGCAATGGTATATAAAGTTTAATGATACCATTACCTCTTTTGGATTTACAGAAAACACTGTTGATCAGTGCATATATCTAAAGATCAGTGGGAGCAAGTTTATTTTTCTGGTTCTGTATGTAGATGACATCTTATTAGCCAGTAGTGATCTTGGTTTGCTGTATGAGACTAAAAGCTATCTTACCAAGAATTTTATGATGGTTGATATGGGTGAGGCAGCTTATGTTATTGGCATAGAGATCTTCAGGGATAGATCTCGAGGATTGCTAGGACTGTCTCAGAAAAGATATATCAACCGGGTCTTGGAAAGATTCCATATGGAAATGTGTTCAGTTAGTCCTGCACCCATTCAGAAGGGTGACAGATTAAGTGGTAGCCAGTGTCCCAGAAATGACTTAGAAAAGGGTCAAATGCAGAAAGTTCCGTATGCATCAGCTGTTGGGAGCTTGATGTATGCAAGCACATGTACCAGGCCAGATATCAGTTATGCAGTTGGGATGTTGGGAAGATACCAAAGCAATCCAGGAATGGAGCACTGGAAGTTGGCTAAGAAGGTTATGCGGTATCTTCAAGGGACAAAGGACTATATGCTCACATACAGTAGATCAGACCAGTTGGAGGTGGTCGGCTATTCAGACTCAGATTTTGGTGGTTGCCCAGATAGCAGGAAGTCTACCTCAGGATTTATTTTCTTGCTAGCAGGTGGAGCAATCTCGTGGAAGAGTGTAAAGCAGTCTCTTATTGCTTCTTCCACGATGGAGGCTGAGTTTATAGCTTGTTTTGAAGCCACAAATCATGCACTATGGTTGAGGAATTTTATCTCAGCACTTGGTGTAGTTGACTCTATTGCCAAGCCGCTGAAGATATATTGTGACAATACAGCAGCCGTATTTTTCTCTAAGAATGGTAAGTACTCTAATGGTTCTAGGCACATAGAACTGAAGTACTTGGTGGTTAGAGAAAGAGTTGAGAAACAGAAAGTGTCAATTGAAAGTATAAGTACCACCTTAATGGTTGCTGATCCATTGACTAAAGGATTGCCTCCAAAGACATTTAAGGAACATGTTGTAAGGATGGGTCTTTTGGGTAATCTGTAAATGTATATATGGTACTTGTGTAATTGACATTGTTGTACAAATAACAGTTTGTTTCTCTATTTCCTGTTATCCAATTGTGTGTACACATATTTTGTATGGATGTATGTTAAACAGGAAATGTCTTTACAAGACAATTACAGGGGTCATTATGGTTATAGACTCAATTAGTAAGGGTTATCAATGTTGTGGTACATAGAAGGGAGTATGACGTGGATGTTGTATAACCGCTATGACTCGCATTGATAGTCTAAGCTAATTGCAGTATTACAGTATTACATATTTGGGCTTATCAGTTGTTGTTTTTATATTTGTGCACATGTCAGGTTTTTCTGTATGGAATCCAATGGAGTCAAAATGATTTTGAAAATGAGTCTTTTTCTTTTATTTTGTTTTTTCTAAAGTTTTTAACCTAATCGGTTAGTGGTCCAAGTGGGAGAATGTTAATCTCATATTAAAGTGGCCCACATAACCTTGGTATTTGCATTGGATTCCTATTAAGTTTAACTGATATAAAGGATGCCCATATAATTGTCACATTTATATAGTTATTTGGTCACTTGAAAATAGAAAAGATACCATGATGGAAAGGTTTATTTTCAAGGGGTCTTTTTGCAAATGTGCGACCCACTTTTCTCCTCCTGTAAAGAAACAAAACTCACGCGAATATTTTTATCGTGAGTATCCATCGTGAAAAGAAAATAGAGTTTTGTGAAAGGAAAGGATCAGAGAAAAGAGGATCCATTGCAAGTTAGGGTTTGCAGATTCCAGAGGAAGGATTCAACATCTTCTCCAATCTCCATTCAATCTTCATCAATGGCCTCAGGTATGAATAGATTAGGGTTTTCTATTATGAATGTTTTGCAATATATGATTCTTGAGATGTATGGTTGATTCTTGATCCATGGACGTTTTATTCCGCATTATAGTTGTAATTATATCCAACACTATCATCTATTTCGAGACAGACAAAAATCATACAAAATCGAATGACGATAATGTAATAACAATAGTAATGCCAAAATATTAATAGAAGATTCACTTCCCTGGTTTAAATAATGCTTAGCTGCTCCCTGTTTTGAGCAAATTAAAATAGCAAATAAAAGTTATCTATTGTTATGGGTTAGGAGTATGATGTTCATCTATGAAAGGAAAGGAAAACTGAAAACAACGAATCATCTGTGGTAAGTAGAAGTAAAAGAAGACAAATACAGAATGACTGGAATAGCAAAGAAATGACAGATAGATATCATTGTGCTTAACTTATGATTGTTTCCATAAACTTTCCCCTCTAGGGCTGGTTAAATTAAGTCCAAATTAGTGGTTTAGGCTTCATGCATTCTAAATTGGATATAGGGCCTCATTGGATTCCCAGTCATGACCAGACAATTGAAAGTGAGATTTACAATTGTTGTTATTGCATTCGGATCTATTTGCCATCAAGTACAGGTTTCAAAACCCACAGCTTCTAGTTGAACCATTTAGGTCTCTTTAAATCAGTTTTAGCCCTATTAATAATTCAAACTCATCATGAGGTAGGAACTGATTTATCATAAGGACTGTCTCTTTTGATCAGTTAACCCAACGGATACACTTATTAAATATCTAACCATTTTTCTATATACTGTACTGAATTGAAAATATGGAACATATGGAATGTGTGAGAAACCATTTCACTTAAAATCTTAAGCTTTTGGATTTTGGGCTAAACAATTGAGGATAAATAAAAATACTCTAAACTGAACAAAAGACCATTTATGAAACCTCTTGGCTTGATACCATGCAAATTAGATTAATTAATTGACCCAAAAAGCTTAAGCTATTGTGTTTACGGTAGAAAGAAATGACACAATCTTAATTAGAGTGTTCTCTTATTTATATATGAGAAACTTGCAGAATTACAGAACTGCGTCGAAATACTCTTCTTACTCTAATCCGTTTCTAAAGCTATATATCTTATAGAAATACCATTTTTCTAAAGCACTCCTAAAACTAGAGCATAGATGCAATAATGCCTAGCTTGCTACAAAGAAGAGAATAGCTCGTTAATCACAAAGCTTTAGTAAAGATATTACAAAGCTAAGAACTAGATGCAACAAACTAAATGAAATCTGATGTTGCAACACCACTGTGTCACTAATAAGTGACCATAAACTTCATACACTTCCTTCTCTTATGAGAGACAAGATTATTAAGCAATGTATATGGCTTCCTGATTATCATAATGCATAACCGTATTTTTGTTGCATAAGACAGTCATCTCACTAAGAAGAGATTGAATCAACATCATTTTGCAAGCACTGTAGGTCGTAGGCCTGTAGCTTGTGTAAACCACTTTAATATTAGACTGAATGATAACACTTTGCTTCTCACTCCTTAATATCTTTAAATTATCTCAACAAAGGAGCAATAACGAGTGATATGTCATGTATCAAGTAGATTACCGGCCTATTCAACATTAGAATAACCGACAATGTCCAAATGACCAGAGGATCGATGATACCACAAGACAAAGCAGTCAACAATCCAATGAAGCTAATAAGGACTCCACATGCACTGGCTTAACATTCCACAACCAAAACTAATATCATGTCTACTAATAATCAAGTAAATCAGCTTGCCAACAGATCTCCTATATTGGCCAGGATATGTTGGGATGTGTACAACTGCTGGTCTTTGGTGTAGGCTGGAGAGCATGTATATGACGAAGAGTTTGTCGAACAAGCTCTTCATGAAGAAGTAGTTATACAGCCTTCGGATGAAGGAAGATAAGCCTATTCTACAACATCTCAATGCTGTTAATAGAATTTTAAGCGACTTGTTAGTTTTAGAGGTTAAACTAGACGAAGAGACAAATATCTTCTGTTACTCTCTTCTCCTCCATCAAGTTATGACCACTTGACGACCACCATCATGTATGATAAGGAGACCTTAGAGTTAGAAGATGTCAGGCAGATACTCCAGAATAACAAGCTGATGAAGAAGATAGATTTTACGGAGGAGGCCTCAAGATTATTTATCAAGAGCAGAGGAGAAGATCAAAGAGTAGCGGACCTAAAAAGAATCCAGAGAGTTCTAACAGTTTCTCTTACTACGTTTGCAAGAAACCAAGGCACATCAAGAAATATTATATGAAATACAAGGAGATATTGAAGAGGAAAGGCAGCAAAGATTTTAATAGGGCTATTAACAGTGGAAAGTCAGATCAAGCCGGGGTTATTGAAGAAGCAGATGATGATTCATGTGATGTCTTGACAGTTGAGAAATATTCAAATGCTTGATTACTTGACTCGGGGTGCATATATCACATGTGCCCAAAAGAGACTGATTCAGTACTTACAAGTCTTATGATGGAGGCTTTATCCTGATGGAAAATGACGTCGTGTGTAAGACTGCTGGCATCGGCAACATTCATATGAGGATGTTGAAAAACACCTAGAGGGGGGGTGAATAGGTGTGATTGCTAATCTTAAAAATTTTAACTCTCTAAATGCGAAACTTAAAACAAGTGAGGCTCAACTTAGTACAATTCAACAAGTGTAGCCGAATTTCTCTTGCGAGGCTCTGGACTAAATTCCTCTTGATTCCCCTTGATATGGGTTGAGGTGCTATGTGAAGCTTTTGTTGGATGAGTACGGGATTGGCACACACAAGTATGAAAAGGATGATATGAAGAATGATGCAAACACAATGATATATGGAAAGAATTACAAGCAAGCAAATAGTAGCACAAGAAAATTAAACAATATCACAAGTATGCAATAGAAAGCAATAAAGAGCTATTGAAAAGTAAAGCAAGAATTAGACGCAAAGGCAATCGCAAACAAAATGATTTGTTTCGAGGTTCGAGCCACCGCTCTACTCCCCGCCTTCACCTCCGTGAAGGGTTTCCACTATCCACCGAGGACGCCTTTACAATTTGGTCTACCGAAGACCGAGCACCGAGCTCCACCGAGTACAAAGGACCTCTACCGAAGAGGTTGCTCCACAAGGAAAGGATTACAAGAACAAAGTGATCACAACAAGATCACTACACTATTTCTCAAACTCTTTTACAAACACTCTCACTTCAATTACAACTTCACTATAGAATGAGTATAGGATTTTTGGCTCTATGAAGTGTGGTGAGAAAAACTTCAGTTGTAGAGTGATATTAGTAATCAAACACAACTGAAAAACAAGCTCAAAAAGAATTGGAATGAAAGCTTTAAACTCTTTTCTTTTCTCTTTTGAAAACAACACAAACTTGAGGATTTTTCTTGGTAATCTGAAAGAGAGACTTCTCCTCTATTTATAGTGTTAAAAATAGGTTAAAAACAATTTCTTTTGGTCTTATTTTCTCTGAAAAAGCTCCCCAACAACTCTCCAAAAATCTGTTAAAGCTGAAAACAAAAACAGTTTTTCAGAATAGCCCAAAGAGGAAAGAGCCGTTAGGCTATAGCAGGCTTGGCGGTCGACCGGTCCGATCGACCGCAAGGCCAGCTGCAAAGAGCCGTTGGCTCTCGGTCGACCGGTCCGGTCGACCGACCCAAAAGAGGAAACACAGTTTCCTTCTTCCGGTCGACCGGTCCGGTCGACCGAAACAAACTGTGAGCAATTTGCTCTCCGTCGGTCGACCGGTCCGGTCGACCGACAGACATGCACAAACAGTGCAAGTCCAGACACATCGCCGGTCGACCGGGCCACTCGGCCGGAGTTGCCTGAAACAGAAAAACTGGGCTGTTTTTGAGTTAGAAAAATATTGAGAAATATTTTAAAAATACATATAGCTAAGTATTATGCAGAAAATAGTTTATACACATGTTTTATACAAGATTTTCAAGATATAAAGCTTTTGGTATATGTATATATAAACTAAGGTATAAAACTTAGAAATAACCATTTTCAAAACATAGGAAATATATATGAAACAAGTGTGTGTGTGCAAATCCTAGAGCCAAATTTCATATACTCAAACTTTAACATTCTATTTCTTACAATGTTTCTAAGAACTTCAAGATCTTCAAAAAGGCTTCTTCATATAATCTTCAACACTTGTTCCTTGAGCCCAATTGGAGTTGACTTGAGTTCAAATCCTTGTATTTATGAGAGGAGACTTCTAGAATGAATAGAAATCTGAAACACACTTAAACAACAAATATTATTAGTACAAATAACTAATATGTTTTGTAATCATCAAAATACACTAATCATGGGTGATTGTAACCTTGGGCCAACAATCTCCCCTTTTTGATGATGACAAAACATATAGGTTATTTAAATAAACATGGAAGAGGAGTTTGAAAAACTCCCCCTCAGATAATGCTATGTATAAAAAATTGGACTATTGAAAGCACAATACATAAAGCATTCAATATACAAAAGTTTTGTCAAAAACTTAAATAAACAAACTTTCTTTTTCTTCATAAAATAAAACTCAAATAATATCAAAACTAAATATCAAACTAAACTTATTCTCCCCCTTTTTGTCATACATCAAAAAGGGTTAAAATACCAATTGAAAAAAAATTTTATTTTTAAGAATTCATAATGCAAACATTCAACTCACCACAAATAAATGAAAATCTAGCATAGTCTAATGGTTTAGTAAAAATATCGGCAAGTTGAAAATCGGTAGAAACATATTCAATAACAATATCACCTTTCTCATAGTGATCTCTAAGAAAGTGATACCTAATGTCAATGTGTTTGGTTTTACTATGTTGATTTGCATTCTTTGTCATGTGAATAGTACTAGTATTATCACAAAATATTTTAACATGATCAAAGTGTAAATCATAGTCGAGGAGAGTATGTTTCATCCAAAGAACTTGTGCACAACAAGCTCCGGCTGCAACATACTCCGCCTCGGCGGTTGATAGGGCTACCGAATTTTGCTTTTTGGAAGACCAAGATACAAGACAATTACCTAAGAATTGACATGTTCCACTTGTGCTCTTCCTTTCTACCCTACAACCCGCATAGTCGGCATCCGAAAAACTCTTCATTTCAAATAATCCGGTTTTAGGATACCACAAACCCATTTCAATAGTGCCCTTAAGGTATCTAATTATGCGTTTAACCGCAATTATGTGAGATTCTTTAGGACAAGATTGAAAACGTGCACAAAGACAAACGGAAAACATAATATCCGGCCTACTAGCCGTCAAATAAAGCAAGCTACCAATCATGCTACGATATAATTTAATGTCTACACCTTTACCTTGTTCATCCTTGTCAAGCTTTGTAGTTGTTGCCATGGGAGTTTTGCTTACTTTCGATCCTTCAAGCCCAAACCTTTTGATTAGTTCCTTTGTGTACTTGGCTTGATTGATGAAGATTCCATCCTTCTTTTGCTTGATTTAGAGTCCAAGGAAATAGTTGAGTTCCCCCATCATAGACATTTCGAATTCATCCTTCATGCATGACTCAAAAGCTTTGCAAAGAGATTCATTAGTAGAACCAAAAATAATATCATCCACATAAATTTGCACAATAAGAATATCCTTTTCTATATGTTTTGTAAACAAAGTTGTGTCAATTTTACCTTTCTTAAAACCATTTGAAATCAAAAATGAAGAAAGTCTTTCATACCAAGCCCTAGGGACTTGTTTTAAACCATAAAGAGCTTTATCTAATTTAAAAACAAAATGCGAATGTGTAGGATCAACAAACCCGGGGGGTTGTTCAACATACACCTCCTCTTCAATAAAACCATTTAGAAAAGCACTTTTAACATCCATTTGAAATAATTTGAAATCTTTATATGAGGCAAATGCTAGTGTCATCCGTATGGCTTCAAGCCGTGCTACGGGTGCAAAGGTTTCTTCAAAATCGATCCCTTCGATTTGAGTGTAACCTTGGGCAACTAACCTAGCCTTGTTTCTAACTACATTACCCGATTCATCCAACTTATTCTTAAAGATCCACTTAGTACCAATTGTTAGTCTATCGTGGGGCCTAGGAACAAGGTGCCAAACTTGGTTGCGCTCAAATTGATTGAGCTCCTCTTGCATGGCTAGCAACCAATATGAATCGGCCTCGGCTTCGAGGACATTTTTGGGTTCAATATGAGAAATGAATGCATAGTTACCACAATAGTCATGAAGTCTAGAGCGAGTAGTTACCCCTTTTGATACTTCACCTATGACGAGGTCCTTGGGATGATGTGGATTGTATCTCCAATCCTTTGGTAGTGGTTGAGTAGGCTCCACCTCATGTGTTTGATTTTCATTTCCTTGTGCCTCTTCCACTTTAGCTTCGCTTCCTTCATCATCCTTTGGTTTGTCTCCCATAGTAGAAGCATCCTCCATGGTCACTTTCTCCAAACCTTCATCCAATGCATCTATTTCTACAACATTCTTAACAAACTTGTTAGATTCCTCAAACTTAACATGAATAGACTCTTCAATAGTCAATGATGATCTAATGAAAACTCTATAAGCCTTACTAGTGTTTGAGTAACCTACAAAAATAGCCTCATAAGATCTAGCATCAAATTTTCCTAAATTATCTTTTGTGTTTAAAACAAAGCATTTGCATCCAAAAACTTTGAAATAAGAAACATTTGGTTTTCTAGAAAAGTACATTTTAAAAGAGGTTTTTGTAGTGTTTTTACACAAGAAAACACGATTTGATATGTAGCATGATGTATTAACGGCCTCGGCCCACAAATAATGTGGTAGACCGTATTCACTAAGCATTGTCCTAGCCATCTCTTGTAATGTTCTATTTTTCCGTTCAACTACTCCATTTTGTTGTGGAGTTCTAGAACAAGATAGTTCATGCTTTATTCCATGTTCATCACAAAAAGTGGTAAAGGGTTGGTTAATGAATTCACCTCCTCTATCACTTCTTATTCTCAAAATCGAAACATCTTTTTCCTTTTCAACTCTTTTCTTAAAAGTTTGGAAATACGAAAATGCTTGGCTTTTATGTTCAAGAAAGAAAACCCAAGTAAACCTTGAAAAATCATCAACCAAAACATAAGCAAATCTATTCCCACTTAGACTTTTGGTTTGTGTAGGGCCAAAAAGATCCATATGGATTAACTCCAAAGGACGTGATGTCATGATATCCTTAATTGACTTGAAAGAAGACTTAGTTTGTTTCCCAAATTGACATGCGTCACAAACTCGGTCCTTTTCAAAATTCAAGCAAGGAATACCTTTCACCATTTCCTTTGTGTTTAACCTAGAAATGTGATCAAAAGAAATATGCCCTAATCTCCTATGCCACAACCAAGAGTCATCATCGAGGGCTTTCAAACAAGTAATATTACAAGACATATTTAACATATCAATCATATAAACATTACTTTCACGAAAACCGGAAAATACACAAACATTAGAAGTTCTATCAATTACTTTACAAGCAACATTATCAAAAACAATATCAAAACCTTTATCACAAAGTTGACTAACACTCAAGAGATTATGTTTGAGGCCATCAACTAAAACTACATTTTCAATTAAAGGAGAGGTGCCAAGTTTTACATTACCAATACCGATGATTTTACCCTTGGCGTCATCTCCGAAGGTGACGGTGCCACCTTCATGATATCTTGATAGGGTTGCAAAGTTGTTGATGTCCCAAGTCATGTGCCTTGAGCAACCGCTATCAAGATACCACAATCCTCTACGTCGTTGGGATTTGAAAAGTACCTACATCATTTAACATAATTGTTGATTTTGGTACCCAAACTTTCTTGGGTCCTTTAAAGTTAGTGCCTCGAACCCAAACATTATGACGTGATACATTTAATCTATCATAGCAAAAATTGTCTAAGTGCCCTTTCCGTCCACAATGTGAACATGAGAACACTCTACCATACATGAATGCATGATGTGTATGTGTAGTGTGAGCATGTTTTGGGGTTTTGCCATGTTGTTTAGGTTGTGTAGCATGAACATGAACATGAGCATGAGCATTTTTCTTTGGGCTTGTTTCTTAGGAAACATAGCCTCAATTTTCTTCTTGTTAAACTCACAATCTTTCAAAACAACACTTAATGAGTCTAATCTTTCCTTAAGCATAGAAACTTCATTTGAATCAATTAGTGGGGCCTTACCTTTGCAAGAAATCTTATATTTTTCAAAATCATTTTTGGTAGTGGCCAAAGTGGAAACCAAATCATCTTTTTCCTTTGTAAGAGTAAAAACATGAAGACTTAAAGATTCATTATCCTTTTTTCATTTTAAGATACTTTTTCTTTAAGAAATCATAGTTTTGTGACAACTCAACAAAAGCCTCTTCTAACACATCCATAGAAAGTTCATTATCATGAGAAGGGGAAGAGGTTACCTTGCTTGTGCCTTCATTAGCCATGAAGCACATGTTGGCGGTGTCTATTTCTTCCTCGGATTCGGTCTCCGAATCCCAAGTTGCCTTCATAGCCTTCTTCTTGTAAGGCTTCTTTGAAGTGGAGGGCTTAGCTTTGTCCGGACACTCCGCAACAATGTGTCCGGGCTTTTGGCAATTGAAACAAGTGATTTTCCTTTCTTCTTTGCCTCCTTGCCATCTTCTTCTACCTTGGTACTTCGCCTTGTTGTACATCCTCCGGACGTTCTTTACAAGGAGTGAGAGCTCCTCATCATCTTCTTCTTCATCGTCTTCATCGGAGTGTGTAGCTTGACTCTTGAAGGCGATAGTCTTCTTTTTGGAAGGAGCCATATCCTCCCTAGCTTTCCTTTCCATCTCATGGGTTTTGAGGTTCCCAATGAGACCTATAAGCTCCATCTCTTCATTGTCGTTGAGTTCCTTCAAGGTTGTTGCTTTAACTTCCCATGAAGGAGGAAGTGCACGGATGATCTTCCTTACTCTTTGATCATTGTTGATATCTTCACCAAAAGAAGAGAGTCCATTAGTAATCTTGGTAAATCTTGTAACCATATCATCTATGGTTTCATTTTCTTGCATGGTAAATGTTTCATATTGGGACCGAAGAAGGTCAATCTTAGCCTTCTTTACTTGTGAGGTCCCCTCATTTGTGACTATCAAATGTGACCAAATCTCATATGCGGATTTGCAATGAATAACCCTAGAAATGTCATCATCATTAAGGGCTTGTAGAAGTGCATAGTGAGCTTTGGCATTGGCATCGAATTCCTTAGTCTCTATTTCGGACCAAGTGGATTCGTCACCGGGGGGTACACTAAAGGACTTAGTCACGGCTTTTGCAACTCGGCTACCTAGAGATTGCAAAAACACGGTCATCTTAACTTTCCATATGGGAAAGTTAAGTCCATCAAACTTAGGAGGGGTCTTAATTCCATCGGCCATTTTTACTATATGAATATGAATGAAATGATTAGCAAATTAGGATCTTCTCTAAGGTTGTTAAACCAAATCCTAGAGTCCAAGCTCTGATACCAATTGAAAAACACCTAGAGGGGGGGTGAATAGGTGTGATTGCTAATCTTAAAAATTTTAACTCTCTAAATGCGAAACTTAAAACAAGTGAGGCTCAACTTAGTACAATTCAACAAGTGTAGCCGAATTCCTCTTGCGAGGCTCTGGACTAAATTCCTCTTGATTCCCCTTGATATGGGTTGAGATGCTATGTGAAGCTCTTGTTGGATGAGTACGGGATTGGCACACACAAGTATGAAAAGGATGATATGAAGAATGATGCAAACACAATGATATATGGCAAGAATTACAAGCAAGCAAATAGTAGCACAAGAAAATTAAACAATATCACAAGTATGCAATAGAAAGCAATAAAGAGCTATTGAAAAGTAAAGCAAGAATTAGATGCAAAGGCAATCGCAAACAAAATGATTTGTTTCGAGGTTCGAGCCACCGCTCTACTCCCCGCCTTCACCTCCGTGAAGGGTTTCCACTATCCACCGAGGACGCCTTTACAATTTGGTCTACCGAAGACCGAGCACCGAGCTCCACCGAGTACAAAGGACCTCTACCGAAGAGGTTGCTCCACAAGGAAAGGATTACAAGAACAAAGTGATCACAACAAGATCACTACACTATTTCTCAAACTCTTTTACAAACACTCTCACTTCAATTACAACTTCACTATAGAATGAGTATAGGATTTTTGGCTCTATGAAGTGTGGTGAGAAAAACTTCAGTTGTAGAGTGATATTAGTAATCAAACACAACTGAAAAACAAGCTCAAAAAGAATTGGAATGAAAGCTTTAAACTCTTTTCTTTTCTCTTTTGAAAACAACACAAACTTGAGGATTTTTCTTGGTAATCTGAAAGAGAGACTTCTCCTCTATTTATAGGGTTAAAAATAGGTTTAAAACAATTTCTTTTGGTCTTATTTTCTCTGAAAAAGCTCCCCAACAACTATCCAAAAATCTGTTAAAGCTGAAAACAAAAACAGTTTTTCAGAATAGCCCAAAGAGGAAAGAGCCGTTAGGCTATAGCAGGCTTGGCGGTCGACCGGTCCGGTCGACCGCAAGGCCAGCTGCAAAGAGCCGTTGGCTCTCGGTCGACCGGTCCGGTCGACCGACCCAAAAGAGGAAACACAGTTTCCTTCTTCCGGTCGACCGGTCCGGTCGACCGAAACAAACTGTGAGCAATTTGCTCTCCGTCGGTCGACCGGTCCGGTCGACCGACAGACATGCACAAACAGTGCATGTCCAGACACATCGCCGGTCGACCGGGCCGGTCGGCCGGAGTTGCCTGAAACAGAAAAACTGGGCTGTTTTTGAGTTAGAAAAATATTGAGAAATATTTTAAAAATACATATAGCTAAGTATTATGCAGAAAATAGTTTATACACATGTTTTATACAAGATTTTCAAGATATAAAGCTTTTGGTACATGTATATATAAACTAAGGCATAAAACTTAGAAATAACCATTTTCAAAACATAGGAAATATATATGAAACAAGTGTGTGTGCAAATCCTAGAGCCAAATTTCATATACTCAAACTTTAACATTCTATTTCTTACAATGTTTCTAAGGACTTCAAGATCTTCAAAAAGGCTTCTTCATATAATCTTCAACACTTGTTACTTGAGCCCAATTGGAGTTGACTTGAGTCCAAATCCTTGTATTTGTGAGAGGAGACTTCTAGAATGAATAGAAATCTGAAACACACTTAAACAACAAATGTTATTAGTACAAATAACTAATATGTTTTGTAATCATCAAAATACACTAATCATGGGTGATTGTAACCTTGGGCCAACAGATGTTTGATGGACAGTTTTGAACCCTCATGAACATTTAACATGTTCCAGATTTAAAGAATAATTTTCACTCATTGGGAGCTTTGAAAGCTCGTGGGTACAAGTTTTCTGGTATAGATGGAGCAATTAAAGTTACTAAAGATTTCATGACGATTCTCAAAGGAGAACGAATAGCAACTTGTACAACTTTACAGGAAGCATTATTATTGGTGATGCTTCAGCATCAACAGAGAAGGAGGATACTATAAGACTTTGGCACATGCATCGTAGACACGTGAGCAAGTGAGGTCTTCAAGTCCTACACAAAAGGAGTGCTCTACCATGTATCAAATATTACAAACTTGATCTTTATAAATTTTGCATTATGGGTAAGCAATGTAGAGTAGTTTTCTCTATATCTCAGTACAAGATAAAGGGCTTGCTAGATCTCATACACACGGATGTGTGGGGGCCTTCTCGAGTAGCATCCATTGGAGGTGCTAGGTACTATGTTATTTTATATATGATTTTTCAAGAAAAGTTTGGGTATACTTCTTGAAGTAGAAATCAAAAATATTTCAGAAGATCAGGGAGTGAAAAACTTTGGTGAAAATTAGACGAGACAGAGGGTGAAAGTCTTGAGGTCCGATAATAGAAGTGAGTACACTTCCAAAGAATTCAAAGACTACTTAGTAAGAAAGGGCATCAAATACCAGCTACGTATCACAGAAAGACTAGAACAAAATAGAGTAGTAGAGCGCATGAATTGGACACTTACAGAGCATGCCTGCAGTATCAGATTACAGGCTAACATGTCGAAGGATTTTGGGCAGAGGCGGTGAATCATGCGAGTTCTCTGGTAAACATGTCACCATCAACAGCTATTGATCTTCAGATCCCAAAATAGATATGGTGAGGAGTATCTGTTGACTATTTAGCCTTACAGATTATCGGTTGACAGACATTTAGTTTGGTTGATGGTCAGAAAAGGAACAAACTGGAGTCCAGGTTTAAGAAATATATTGTAACACCCCGTTCCTAGAATATGTACTTAGTTACATATTCAGATTGTTGATCATATTTTTCAATTTACTTCCTGTATTTGTTTTTATTTTATCATTATTTATGTGATCGTTTCGCATTGGATCTAGATTCGTGAACTCGGAGTCAGCCCTAATCTGACCAGGAACCCGATCTCAGTTTACTGATCGATTTGACATTTTTGGTAGTCTAATTTGGTTGATTTTAGTTTCAAACATTATTTTCTAATATTATTGATTTTCATGATTTTCTAGATTTTTTTCAAAGTTATTTTTATAAAACCCTAAAATCAGGATTAATCGATACTGCTAGTTTAATCCCGAATTTTTTTATTTACAAATGGAGTCAATTTTTAAGAAACCGCTTTCATATATTTTCTTAGTATAATATTTACTATCTTAATTCATTTTTGGAGATTTTTAAAATGACAGATTTTGACCATTTGGTGTCGATCGGTATCAATGGTCGATTTTAAGATTTTTAATTTGAAAATCGTAATGAATTTCTTAAAACAGATTTCACCATGATTCTTAAATAATATTTTTTAATTTTTAATATTTTTGCGGGTCATTCTGAGATACTTGATTTTCAGACGATTCTGCTATTTTTCCGAAAATTTTACGCAACCGCGACCAAATCTGAGGATCCGCCACTCTAATTAATTTTACTTTTCTTCCAATCAAATATTTGTTGGCCCAGAGGCCTTCCACTCTAGTTTTGATGATGATTAACTCATGTAGTTATGTTTACTAATAATCTTGTGATTTTAGTTTCAGATTATTTTGCAAGATATTAGTTGGTGATTGCTTCAACAAAATGAGTTTTGAAGCCTTCACATGGTGATTTCAGAGCCCGAGCATCAAGATCATACCTTGCACTCGTTGGAGTTTCGCTCGTGGATCACATTTTGGATCAGGTCGACTTGAAGATGGAAGATCATCAAGAAGACTTAGATATCCAGTTAGTTTTTTAATGTGTTTAGATCCATTTGTAAAGATAAGAATAGTTGATATGCTCAAGTGCACAACACACACACATTTTATGTTTGGATATTGGTTTTTCGTTTTTGGCTTAACCAATAGTTGTTTTCATGAATAGTTGATCAAAACAAGTTTAATTGGTTTATATATAGTAGTTTCATTCTATACATGCATGCTTAACTTTTAAACAAACATATTTTGATTTTCTATTCATGTATTGAAAAGTCCAAGTTTGATAAAATACATGTTTTGATTTTTGATAAAAATGATAAAACACAAAAATGGTTTCATATGCTTGATATTTGAGTTAAAATCTTTATCACATGTTTATATATCAATGCAAAATGTTAAAACTATTTTTGTGGATTTTTAAAAGATTTATAAGAATTTTTAGAAATATTTTTAACATGTTTTTCTGTCCCAGAAAACTGGCTGCCAGGCCCTGGCGGTCGACCGAGACGGTCGACCGTGTTCCAGAGCCGGTCGACCGGTCGGTCGACCGACATGCCAGACCTGTGCACGTTTGGCCAGACACCTGGGCGGTCGACCGTTACGGTCGACCGGCCAGAGAGCTTTGCTCTCTGGAAATTTTCGGTCGGCCAGCCGGTCGACTGCTGGCTCCCAACGGTCATATTAATGACCGTTGGCGGTCGACCGGGCGGTCGACCACCAGCCGTGTCAGGCTGAAAAATCAGCCTAACGGCTAGTTTTGTATTGGGGCTGTAAATACCCCATTGCTTGGTGTTTTTAAAAAAAGATTTTGAAGAGCAAAAATTTCCCTATTCTCTGGTTTATAAAACAAGTTTTCAAAAGAGTTTTAGTGTCAAAAAGATTCATCTTATTTATTTTTTAAAGTGTTTTGTTTATTTCAAAGAAAATAGGTTTTTGGGAATTAGTTTCTTGATCTAAATTTCAATATCTATTTGGTATTTTTCCCAAGAGATTTTCTTTGATCAAAACACTTATTTTCCACACTTGAGCTATATCATCTATCCTATCTATTTAGGATCTTTTGTTTGTGGGAAAAGAAATTGTGTTAGTGGTCTTTTGTGATCACTAGTTGTTAACCCTTTCATTGTTGGGTTGCTCCCTCTTTGGTAGAGGTTGAGATTGTTGGTTTACTCCCTCTAGTGAGAGGTGGAGTTTGGTTTTGTGGCTACAGGCCTATCCCTCTTCGGTAGAGGTGAATTGTGTTTGTATTGCCTCGGTGGCATTGTAAGGTTGAGAGAGGAGTTCGATACTCCTTAGTGGATTGGAAATCCTTCTCGGTGAAGGCGGGGACGTAGAGCTAGGGGCTCGAGCCTCGAAACATATCTTTGTGTTTGCGTTTGATCCATTGACTCTCTCTCTTTATTTGTGTTGTGCATCATTGCATCATTCATATTGCCATATCTTATTTGCTTGCATTTGTGCCTTGCATATACTCATATTGCCTATTCATATTATATGCTTAGTTTGTTTGTGTGTGCCTCACTTATACTTAACCACGAGAGCTTCATATAGCACCTCAACCCTTATCTAGGGGAATCAAGAGGAGTTAGTTCAGAGCCCTTCACGGAGAATTCGGCTACACTCGTTGGTTGTATTAAGTATTTGTGCATATTTGTTTTAGCTTCCGCATTCTTCCACATTTAGTTTCTAGATTAGCACTGTCACCTATTCACCCCCCTCTAAGTGATTTTCAATTGGTATCAGAGCCTACGCCTGATACTTTAGGTTTAACCACCTAGGAGTGAGATCTTGGTTTAGCTAATCTACTATTTGCATTTGCATATATTTGTTTGCACACATTTAGTTTGGACCCATGGACTTCATGACCCCACCTATGTTTGATTCTTCCAACATCATTGTTTGGAAGACTAAGATGTCCATTTACCTACAAACCCTAGGCTTGCATGTTTTCCTTACCGCTACCAAGAAATGCTATCTTGGTAATAGCAATCATATAGGGGCCAATGCACAAGCACTAGAGGCTATTAGAAGCACGCTCTCTAAAGATTATCTTATGCATGTTTCTATCCTTGATTCCGCCTTTGCAGTGTGGAACAAGTTGACAACCACATCCACCTCCAAGCTTCAATTGCCAATCCAACCAGAGGAGTCTAGTGGAGAATCCGACTCACAACGCTTCATGGTCCAAGGGAATGACTCCCTTGAGGTACAATCGGAATCTCAACTAGATAATTTTGATGCTAGTTCTTCATGTGATGAAAATATTGATGCCAACACTTTAAATGAAGAACTATCTATAGTTTGTGAAAAATTGATAGAAAAATATAAAGTTTTGAAAAAGAAGACTTTTGCATTAAATAACGAAAAAGAGGATTTGTTTTCAAAGCTTGATTTGATTTTGCAAGAGAAGTTGGAAATTTCTAATGAGAGGGACTCATTGAAATCTCAACTTGAACTTGCATTAAAAGAAAATAAATTTTAAAATCTAAAAATGATTGTGAATCAATTTTGAAGAAAAATGAAAATTTGTCTTCAAAAGTTGACTTTGTTTTAAAAGAGAATGTTGCTTTGAAAAATAAAATAATTTCTATTTCAAATGATTTAAATGTTTGTTTGAAGAAGAATGATTGTTTGCAAAACAAGATTGATGCACATGTTTGCCATGCTAGGGTAGTATCACACACTTCACCTATTGCATGTGCCACCTCTTCTTTAATTGAAAATGATATATCTATGCTTAAGAAGAGTGTTGATTGTTTGGGCTTCAATTTGAGCCAATGTGCCATGAACCATACACGCTTGGAATCCTTGTTTCAAAAGAAACAAGTTCCATCTTTGCATGTACACCATACACGGCATACACATGCTCCTCACAGACACCATCACACCATGTATGCTCATGTGTACACTTGTACACATTGTGGATGTAAGGGCCACCTTCCTAAATTTTGCTATGATCGCATACATGATGAAAATTTAGCAAATAAATTTGTTTGGGTTAGGAAAGGTGCTAACCCCCATGGACCCAAAAAGATATGGGTACCAAAGACCACCCCTCTTGTTTATGATGTAGGTGTGGGCTCTCGCATGACGTGAGAGTTATGGTGCCTTGGAGTGGATGCGTTCTGAGCCTAAAGATTATTTTGTGGATGCATCACTTTCAAGGGATGTTTGATGGGAGGACCACCGTGTTTTGGAGACATGGAGAAGTTACCTCATAGGTTTTGGTAACAGTCTCTTACTCCTTATTTATGTTTGCATGCTTTTCATGTTCATTATTTATAGCATGTTTTGATGTTTATAGATCATTATGAAAATGCCATGATTATTAGACTCTTGACATGCATGTATTGCCTTTGAGACACCCATGTTTAATATGGACCATTATTTTAGTGTTCTCACCTTTGTTTAGCTATCATGTTTATCATAGGTTTAATAACATGTGAATTTTCATAATGATCATGTTTATGTTTTTCATGTTAATTTTTACCTTGTTTTATGCTTCATGTTTTGAATATATGTTTAAATGTTAGTTTTCATTAAGACTAGGATTTATACTTGTACATATAGTGGGCCACAAAATAAATTCTTATATGTTTGTACTTGAACGCTTATTTGTACCCATTAGATATGCTAGTATAGTCTAGTTTTGATGATTCATGAATTTTAACTTGTATTCTTTTTTTATCCATGTTTTCATGTTTTTCATGTTTAACTTCATGTATATGTCCATTTTGTCTAAACTATTGTTTATATATATACATCCTTTGAGCCATGTGCCTTCATGCATATATTATTGTAGACTCGTTGTGTTTGAATATGTATGTATTTTAGTTTGTATAAGACAACATATGCCTTGAAGATTAAATAATTTTGATGATTTTCATGTTTTCATGTTTAAAAGAATTTTGAGCTTGAATGTCTATTTTCATGATTATATGTTTCACATAATACTTATGCACTCACTTCATCTAAATGTTTCTCATGATTATGTTTTTCATGAGCATGTATGGGCTTTATGAACTTTGAGTGTCTTAGTGATCATGTGATTTACATAGTTTCATGAAAAATATTTTTGTTTTATTCCTTAATTGAAGGATTTCGTACTAGTTTACAAATTTTTATATAACTAGTTACGGTATTCTTCGTTATGGTAGAAGTATTCAAGCATAATATATTTTTCAAACCTATTTTTGAAAACCCCTACCTTCCAAGGGTGGTTGGATGGGAGATCATGCTCATGTATGCTTTATAGTGAAAATTATTTTAAATTTGAACATGATTGGGAGGGTAGGATTGAGGTATACACTTGATATTATTATTGTTTCAATTGGTATCATTGGATTCTTTCAATTGGTATCAATATTAACATTTTTGTATACTCATATATTTTTTTCATATGTATGCTTGCACTTCAAAGAGTATCAATTTTCAATTAGTATCTAATTTTTCATACATATATATATTTTTATTTGTACTTATTATATTCATATATCTCAGAGCACAAATTTTGATCATGATAAAGCTTGTTTTATAATGACTATCTTGTTTCAATTGACTAGTTTTCAATTGGTATCCATATACAAACTTATTCATTGTTTCATTTGGTATTTCATAAAAGGGGAGAAACTTGTATTTCATCTTTCAATTGGTATTTGATTTCCATTATCATACTTTATGATTGAAAATTTCAATTTGGTATCATATGTTCAAAATGAAAATACTTACAATTGGTATCAAGATGTTTATTTGAATAATTTCAATTGGTATCAAGATTTTTATGTGTTTTTCTCAAAAAAATTTGGTATCAATGCCATATTTACTTTCATTGGTTTATATGTTCACTTTCAATTGGTATCAAGATGCACTACTTTGACATATTTTTAAATTGGTATCTTAATTGATTGTCACCCCTTATTTACATCATTTTTGTTTTAGACAAAAGGGAAGAACATTGTTTTATTTGCTTTTAACTCCTTTGTTGATTCTTTGTTTCGAACAAAAAGGGGGAGAAAAATTTATTGATTTATTTTTACTTTAACCCCTTTATTGATGTTTGACAAAAAGGGGGAGATGTATTTGTGAGTTTAATATGCATATAAACTCAAATATAGATTGGTACATGTTTTTGTATGCATGTTTTGTTTTTAATATGTTTTGTTTATCAAAAAAAAATTGATAGTATTGTTATTATTTGTGTTTATGTTTATTGGTATCAAGAGCATGTTTTGAAGATATATTTGTTTTATGCATGATTGATGCATATTCATGTTTTATTTATTGCATATATTTATTGTTTAATACTATGCATAAGTTAAGGGGGAGCTTCTTTGAAGCTTAACTTTAATCGTACATATATAACTCTATGAGTTTTGTCATCATCAAAAAGGAGGAGATTGTTGGCCCAGAGGCCTTCCACTCTAGTTTTGATGATGATTAACTCATGTAGTTATGTTTACTAATAATCTTGTGATTTTAGTTTTAGATTATTTAGCAAGATATTAGTTGGTGATTGCTTCAACAAAATGAGTTTTGAAGCCTTCATACGGTGATTCCAGAGCCCGAGCATCAAGATCATACCTTGCACTCGTTGGAGTTTCGCTCGTGGATCACGTTTTGGATCGGGTCGACTTGAAGATAGAAGACATCAAGAAGACTTAGGTATCCATAGTTTAGTTTAATGTGTTTAGATCCATTTATAAAGATAAGAATACTTGATATGCTCAAGTGCACAATACACACACGTTTTATGTTTGGATATTGGTTTTTCGTTTTTGGCTTAACCAATATTTGTTTTCATGAATAGTTGATCAAAACAAGTTTAATTGGTTTATGTATAGTAGTTTCATTCTATACATGCATGCTTAACTTTTAAACAAACTTATTTTGACTTTCCTATTCATGTATTGAAAATCCAAGTTTGATAAAATATATGTTTTGATTTTTGATAAAAATGATAAAAACATAAAAATGGTTTCATATGCTTGATATTTGAGTTGAAATCTTTATCACATGTTTATATATCAATGTAAAATGTTAAAACTATTTTTGTGGATTTTTAAAAGATTTATAAGAATTTTTAGAAATATTTTTAACATGTTTTTCTGTCCCAGAAAACTGGCTACCAGGCCCTAGCGGTCGACCGAGACGGTCGACCGTGTTCCAGAGCCGGTCGACCGGTCGGTCGACCGACGTGCACAGACCTGTGCACATTTGGCCAGACAACTGGGCGGTCGACCGTTACGGTCGACCGCCAGAGAGCTTTGCTCTCTGGAAATTTTCGGTCGGCCGGCCGGTTGACCGCTGGCTCCCAACGGTCATACTTATGACCGTTGGTGGTCGACCGGGCGGTCGACCGTCAGCCGTGTCAGGCTGAAAAATCAGCCTAACGGCTAGTTTTATATTGGGGCTATAAATACCCCATTGCTTAGTGTTTTTAAAAAAAGATTTTGAAGAGCAAAAATTTCCCTATTCTCTGGTTTATAAAACAAGTTTTCAAAAGAGTTTTAGTGCCAAAAAGATTCATCTTATTTGTTTTTTAAAGTGTTTTGTTTATTTCAAAGAAAATTGGTTTTTGGAATTAGTTTCTTGATCTAAATTTCTATATCTATTTGGTATTTTTCCCAAGAGATTTTGTTTGATCAAAACACTTATTTTTCACACTTGAGCTATATCATCTATCCTATCTATTTAGGATCTTTTGTTTGTGGGAAAAGAAATTGTGTTAGTGGTCTTTTGTGATCACTAGTTGTTAACCCTTTCATTGTTGGGTTGCTCCCTCTTTGGTAGAGGTTGAGATTGTTGGTTTACTCCCTCTAGTGAGAGGTGGAGTTTGGTTTTGTGGCTACAGGCCTATCCCTCTTCGGTAGAGGTGAATTGTGTTTGTATTGCCTCGGTTGCATTGTAAGGTTGAGAGAGGAGTTCGGTACTCCTTAGTGGATTGAAAATCCTTCTCGGTGAAGGCGGGGACGTAGAGCTAGGGGCTCGAGCCTCGAAACATATCTTTGTGTTTGCGTTTGATCCATTGACTCTCTCTTTATTTGTGTTGTGCATCATTGCATCATTCATATTGTCATATCTTATTTGCTTGCATTTGTGCCTTGCATATACTCATATTGCCTACTCATATTATATGCTTAGTTTGTTTGTGTGTGCCTCACTTATACTTAACCACGAGAGCTTCATATAGCACCTCAACCCTTATCTAGGGGAATCAAGAGGAGTTAGTCCAGAGCCCTTCACGGGGAATTCGGCTACACTCGTTGGTTGTATTAAGTGTTTGTGCATATTTGTTTTAGCTTCCGCATTCTTCCGCATTTAGTTTCTAGATTAGCACTATCACCTATTCACTCTCCCTCTAGGTGATTTTTAATATTTTTTTTCCTTTTCTTTCTTTTTCCTTTTTACTTTTTTCCCTTTTCCTTCCACCATATTCTAAAACCTCCTTCATTCTTCTACTACATTCTACAAGCTTCCATGAAATATCTCCCCTAAAATATCTCAACTCACTCATCACACCCTTACCATCACCCATGGCCAGCCATAACTCCCTCTCCCATCACCTTTATAACATTATCTTCTTCCTCCTCCATCTCAATTTATTCCACCATAAATTCCAAACACCACCAAAACTTCCACCATCTCCTTTACCTTCTTCAATACACCCATCACCAACAAAACCCTCTATAAAACTCACCTCCACTCCTCTCCTCCTAGGCCGGCCACTATCCCAAGCTTGGGTCCGGCCATCCCCTCTCCGATGACATCTCTGGCAACTTTTTCGGCGATCATGCCGGCGACAACTACAACGACAACACCAACGTCACCACCACCATCTTGTTTCACATACTATATAGATGGTTTAGTTACTGCCTATTTATATACATGATTATGTGGTACTAACATCTTGTACAAGTACTCTTGTACAGACTCCGTGTTTCTATCCACTCCAAGGCTACCTACCCAAGTGGTTTTAGGTCTGCACCCTTATGGGTTTCGTGGAAACTACCGGGAGTGCGCTTAACCCCGAGCGTACTTTAGCCTCCGAGCTCTCTCGCCCACTTCCTTGAAAAAAGAGTGCGCTTAGACTATCAGGTCTCTCAGCTATGCCTGGTGGGCATACTTAGCGTTAAGCGCTTTACCACTAGATTCGTTTAGACGAGATGCTGCTGGATTTTCTACTCGCACCTTAAGCCAAGTCGTCCTTGTAACCTCATCAAGCACTTTAGTGACTAAACACTGTTCACTGTCCGTGCCTCCAACTTACTCAGCTTCACTTGATTGTACTCAGCTATCGCTATATATCACTTGTTATGCCCATGCTTGATATGTTAACACTTACCATGTTATCACGTGACACCTACATATTGACATCTGACACTTGACATGCTACCACCTAACATCTATCTGCTAGTACCTGGCATCTATTTGCATCACTTAACTCCTACTTGTTATCACCTGGCTAGCCTAATACCTTACTTATCTAATTATCACTATATGGGAATGATGACCAAACATATTGGACATATCTTGATAGATTTTAGTACAACCATACTCCTGATACATCATGCACTCATGATACACCTGATTCGATCCTTCTCATTCCCGTATACTGATAATTATATAATAAATATAATAAGACAACTTGCACCGAGATTGGGGGAACTAATAAGTTCTGAATGGTTTCATGTTTATGTGGTCATATCGAGTCACGCGTGGCCGCATACTTTTAAGATCACCTGGCGGCCACGAGGGATTCTGTAGGGTATACTGGCACCCTTACTCCCCTTATTACTCCTCCCAGGTATGCACAAGCCCTAAGCCTATTTCTATAGGATAAGTGATACCCTATTCTATTCGGGCGTTAAGTTCTCGGTGCCTAGTGATACATTCCAACTCAGTACTGGATACTCCATGGTCATTGTCTCAGGCAAGTACGGGACTCATACTAAACATGGTTCATTGAACTCTATCGGTTTTCAATTAACTAGCTCAATAAGTTGTAAGTGAAAATATGTGGAATGGGATGCATACTAAAGCCTACAACTTTGACGACCCCAATTATAATAAGTTCCTAATATGAAATTCTTTATGTTGTTTTACAACTCGGGTTGTATACGCTCAAATTTCAGTGACATGGAATAAGGTATATACGAGGGTTTTCTTGTTGGATTATTTCGTTGACGTACTAGTCTCATGAAGCCATAGCCTAAGCTTATATGATTAGTTTTGCTCGTATTCAATTTTATTTTTATTTTATCAGTATCAGTTTTATGTTAGTATAAGAGATAACTAGTGTTTTCCTTATCTGCTTTACTTCCTGCCTCCTTACCTGCTCCTGTATGCCTGTGCCCACGATATAGTTTTTAATGCATGCTCTTTTATTCAGATTTATCGATACATGTGTGCTTATCTTTGTATACCACCTGATATTCGCAACACCACTCGCTAGGTTTTGACTCCCCTGGATCCTCATGTCCAGGTCTCGGAGCTTGTGGATTCTCCTAGTTGCTAATCAGAGCGGCGCAGTATAAGCGTGGATCAGTGAAAGACGGTCTGAGCCATAGCCTTTCAGGCCCTTTGTTCGGCTCTAGAGTTTTCCTGTTATGACTATAAGCCCTCATTTGTACAGCTTATGATTGTGAATCTCTTTGTATTTTCATATTTGCGTCTATCGGTGATATAATATTCTTGTAATATTGTGTCACATCTGGTGATAACTTTGTAATTGTATCATATATTGGAATGTATAATGCACTACATGCTTCTGTACTCTGATTCTTACCTGTACTGATGCTTAGCATATATACGCAAGGGTATTTTCAACCTGCATACATACGTCACAGTAAAGTCTCCATACCCACTGGATCAGGACGTGATAGGGTGGTATCAGAGCCTAGGCTCTCACATCCTTAGTACGTCAGATGGCAAATTAATGGTAAAAGAAATTTGCAACTAGAATGCATGAGTCCTGATTATACAATCCAACTACAAGTACAGAGTTTATTTTCTTTCATGATCATCCTTCCTTTGATTCCTAATCCCTTCCATCTTTCCACTGTTTTGATTTTTCGTAGCCTTTATACCAACTTAAGATATGGATAGACAGGGAATGTGACGACAAGTAAGTTATGGTCTATTCTCCTCCAGTTCTAGTATTCTTCTAACTTTGGTATCGTAATTCTTTATTTTAGGTATTCTATGAAGTTCAGCTATTCTCTAAATATTCATCTGAAGACGGATTATCATTCAAAAGATGGTTACTCAGAGACAGCAGGTCTATATTATTACAGTATCATTAGAAGAATTTACAGCAGGAAATGCAGAAGATGTCTATGCCCAAAGCTATAGATCAATTGGTTATGAACATTGCCCTTAGTTATTCATATCTTAACTGGTATAAAATCTCGTCCTTGTCTTTTTGTGTTCATTTTACCCCTTATCGAAATTGTAAGCACGCAATTTTTGTAAGGTAGATGAATGTAACACCCCGTTCCTGGAATACGTACTAAGTTACATATTCATATTCTCGATCACATTTTTTTGATCCACTTCCTGTATTTTTTTGTTTTATAATTATTTATGTGACCATTTTGTATTGGATCCGGATTCGTGAACTCGGAGTCAGTCCTAGTCTGAACTGGGGACCTGATCCAAGTATACAGATCGATTTGACATTTCTGATAGTCTAATTTAGTCATTTTAGTTTCAAACACTATTTCTAATATTATAGATTTTTCATGATTTTCTAGATTTTTTTATGAATTATTTTATTAAAGAACCCTAAAATCGGGATTAATCGTACTACTGCTTGTTATTTTTAGATTTTTAATTTACAAAGGGAGTCAAATTTTGAGAAACTAATTTCACATATTTTCTTAAAATAATATTTACTATCTTAATCTATTTTTTGGGAATTTTCAGAATTTAACAGATTTCGACCAGATTTGGGGTCGACCAGTATCGGCGATCGATTTCAGAATTTTTAACTTGAAAAACATAAAGAATTTCTTAAAACAGATTTCATCATGATTCTTAGAATAATATTATTGATTTTTAAGATTTTTTGCGGGTCATTCAGAGAACTTGATTTTTGGACGAGTCCGGTATATTTTCAAAAGTTTTCCGCAACCGCGAGTAAATCCGGGGGAATCCGCTAATTTAATTATTTTAAATTTTTCTGTTGGTATTAACCATGCAGGTTCTCATGTATAGCCTTCGGGGCTTCTGCCCACTCCTAGGCTTACTACCCAATTGGTCTAGGCCTTGCACCCTTATGGGTTTCGTGGTAGCTACCAAGAGTGCGCTTAGACCCCAGGCTTACTTCAGCCCTTATGGGCTTACACACAGCCTTCAGACTTCACACACTATATAGATGGTCAAGTTACTGCCTATTTATATACATGATTATGTGATACTAACATCTTGTGCAGGTACCCTTGTACCGACTCTGAGTTTCTGCCCACTCCCGGGCTAGCTACCCAAGTGATTTTAGGCCTACACCCTTATGGGTTTCATGGTAGCTATTGAGAGTGCGCTTAGACCCCGAGCGTACTTTAGCCTCTAGGCTCTCTCGCCTACTTTCTTGAAAGAGAGGTGCGCTTAAATCGTCAGGTCTCTCAGCTACGCATGGTAGGCATGCTTAGCGCTCAACGCTTTACCACTTGATTCATCTAGGTGAGATGCTGTCAGATTTTCTACTCACACATTAAGTCGAATCATCCGGTAATCTCGCCAAGCGCTTTAGTGATCAAACATTGCTCGCTGTCCATGCCTCCAGCTTACTCAGCTTCGCTTGATTGTACTCAGCTATCGCTATATATCACTTGCTATGCTAATGCTTCATATGTTAACACTTACATGCTATCACTTGACATCTATATATTTACATCTGACACATGACATGTTATCACCAGATATCTACTTGCTACTACCTAACATCTGTCTGCAACATTTGACTTTTACTTGTTATCACCTGGCATGCCTAATACCTGACTTATCTAATTATCACTATGGAATTGATGACCTAACATCTTGACATATCTTGATATATTTTAGTACAACCGTACTCCTGAAACATCATGTACTCATGATACACCTGACCTCTCCTTCTCATTCCCGTATACTGACAATCACATAATAAATTATAATAAGATAACTTGCACCGAGTTTGCGGGAAAATGATGAGTCCTGAATGGTTTCATGTTTATGTGTCATATCGAGTCACGCGTGGCCACATACTTTGGGATCACTTGGCAGCCACCAGAGATTCCGTGAGGTGTACTAGCACCCCTACTCCCCTTATTACTCCTCTCGGGTATGCACAAGCCCTAGGCCTATTTCTATGAGATCTGTGATACCCTATTTGTCACGCCCCGCTTCCTAAAATATGCTGGAGCGGAGATGCGACACGAGTCGGCGACGCATATAAGAAAATACCTCACGTATATGCGCTAAGTCTTAAGTAACCCGAAACAAGCTATAAATCTGAACGATAATAGTCAACTATCACTACAATAATACATATAAGCATCCACGCATGATATCATATGAATAAAGACTGGAATAACAACCGAATCTGATATAACGAGGATCAGGAAATCATATGAAGGAAAGAAAGATGAGAATAACGAAATCGAATAGGGAGAAACTCCAGCTCTTCGCGAAGCGTACCGTCTCCTCGAACACCTGCACAATAGAAACAAAGCGTCCAATATCTGGACGTACAAATCTAGGGTCGTCAGAAAGCGACCTAGTGAGTATGTGTGTAAAGGGGAGAGCTCGTGCATATAAACAATGTGCACAGAATAATAACCAGATAAACTACAGACAGAAAATAACTAAATAACATGATAAACAGATAACTGCATAACAACATGAATGAAAATAAAAATCAAATATCACAACTGTAAACAAGCACTGATATCTGAATGTATAACCTAGCACATGTCACTAGTTTGATGTACAATCCTATATCTATCATAGTTTATGCATGTATATACAGTCGGGTGATCATGGTTAGTCACAATACATTAACAGTTTATCATTATTAATTATGTTAGTGAACACAAATTGCACATGTAATAAACGCATCCCATACTACGCCTACCACACATGCCAATCGATGTCCTCAGTTATTGAAACTGATCGGTTGGAGACATTGTCTATGTTTTAGGTGGGTCCTGTGCATACCCGGACCACGGCCCAGACTCCTGGCGCTGAACCAGGACCTACCTCAGGTAGTCAGGAACATGTAAACAAGAACAGGTACATGTATAACATATATAACAGGAACATGACGGGGTGCCAGTCACCCCACGGGAACCCTGTAGTGGAACCCTCTTTCGGCTGCGCAACCTAAATCCTAGGTCCACCAAAATACAGACGTTGTCTCCTCCATCAATCTCCTCAATCCCAATGTAAGTTGTTTAATAGCATGTTATTATCAAGATTATTTAATGTGCATGTTACTTGAATCACTAGGATAACTTGGTGGTAGTCACGGTAACAATATCAACATGTAATCAGGATACCGGTTATAACAGGAATATATAATATCAATGAACAGGATACCAGTATAACAGGAATATGTAACAAGTATAACATGCGGGTGTTGTTACCGTGTAATAATATTTTTCCCAGCAATTAATGGTAACATGGAGATGATAGTTATCAGGTAGATACCAATTATAGTCATTAAGTTTCTCAGGTGAATTAAGATATCCAGGATGAGTAATGATCTAGTGTCATGAATAGAATAATCCGGGCAATATATATAATCAACTCATATCCTTAAAGTCACCGATATCCATCCTCTAAGTCATCAATTCAGATCGATCAATAGCTGTCATAAAACTCCGAACATGTAATATAGTCACCGATATATCTGAACCTCAATAACTGAAATAAATACAAGTTCTATACATCTAATCAAATCCTCATATTTTAATTTGATCTAGATTATCACACACTCTCACTCTATCAAGGTCAATCACAGGATCCCAAAATCAAATAACATATCAAGTATATATATCTCTCTAAAATTCACATGGTCAGGTCAACCCAATCAACATCTATTTCTCAACCCTCAAGTCAACTCAAACTAATTGAGTCTATTTGACAAGTCCAAGATCTCATCTCTTAAATAAGAACCTCCTATTTAATCAATCATCGATATCCAAATTAATCAAGATCATGATTAAAAGTGTACATCCTCGATCAATATGGAATCTAGATCACCCTACATCTAGTGGTCAACATCGATAAAGTCATCACTATATCAGTCAACTCACTAATGCGATAATCTAAAAATAATAGCTCCTAACAATCCAGAAGTCAGCCTTATCGTATACACTAGATTCAAGGGTATCATATTCATACATATCTATGCATCAGTAAAACAGTCTATCAATAAACCAACATCATGTCTAACATGTCCTTAATAGCCAAAGGAGTTCTAATCGGAATAGTCACCAAACAATTCGTCTGACAATGCTATACATAAAATATGAGTCTCTAACCTCAATCACGAACCAATCCTCAAGATCAATATATTTATATTCTAAGATTATCACAACTAGATTAGTTACAAGATTAAATCCAGTCCACAGTATATCCATGCTAGACCTAAGCCAATAACGATCATCTACCAACACATGAAATAATGCTAATACAAGCAAATATCAACTACATGAATAAAGTGGACAAATCATGGATGTCTCATGAACGAACACTCACAATAAAATTAAATAATACTAAACAAGAAGTGAAACACCCATAATAAAATTTAATAAAATTAAACAAAGAAGTGCACACTCACAAATAAAGAAGAGAAACACTTACAAAACAAATAAGTGAAACACTCACAAAATTAAACAAAGAAGTGACACTCACAAAACAAAGAAGTAAAATACTCACAACATGATTAAATAAAATTTAACAAAGAAGTAAGACACTCACAAAATAGAACTTAATAAAATTAAACAAGAAGTGACACTCACCTGAGATCCATCCCAAATCCAGAGCACTGAAATTACAAGGCCTTGATGAATCTACATGAATGAATTATTCAATAGGAATTGTTAGATTTTTTAAAAAGAATATTTTAAGGAGTTCAAATCTTGATTAATTAGTTTGGGTTTAGGAATGGTCCTCCAGGTTTAACAAATTTAGTAGGTTTAATTTAAACCAATTTCTGATTTTTTGTTGGTTTTTTTAATAGGCTTAATCATTAAAATATTTAACGAGTTTGAATTTACAATTAAGGAAAATGGCTTTAAAGTGGTTGATTTGAATTAATTTATGTTGGTATTAGATTAAGATTTTTATCATAGAAAGTAGAAGAGTTGTAGAATATTATTTATATTTTTCTCTATTTTTCTGATATTTTTAACTAATTATTTTAATTGCAAATTTACCTTCTTTTCTTCTTTCTTTCTTATTTTCTTTTACTTTTTCTTTTAAATACAGCAGCCCAGGCCCCTCAGGCCCAGGCCCAGCCCGGACCAGTCTCATGCCGGACCAGGCCTGGTCCGAAATTTCTCTGTTTTTAATTTTTTTCTTTTTTCTTTTCATTTTTTTTTTTGGAACAGGCCCAAGGCCTTTTGCTGGTCGGCCCGGCCCGGGTCTGGCCAGGCCTAGCCAGCCTGGGCCGGCCTTGGCCGGCCACCGGGCCAGCCAGGCCCTGGCCAGGCCAGGTGCGGCCTGGCCGGCCTGGCTTTGCACAGACCCAAGCGGTCTGTGCAGCAGCCAGAATTTTTTTTTTTTTAAGGTGGCTGCTGCGCAATGGGCTGGCCCAGCTCACTGCGCAGCCTGAGTTGCTGTCCAGGCCCGGGTGCGAGTCTGCACCCGGGTCTGTGTGCAGGGAACAGGGTTTCGTTTTGTTTTTTTTAAATAATTTTTTTTTGAAACTCCTTTATAACTTCAAAAAGTATGTAAATATAAATTAGTTGATCTTCACATGTATTTTAGTTAGATTTTTAGATTGGGTTTTTGATGTAAAAAAAATTCATAGATGGTTCTAGTATTTACATGATATTGAATAACTATTTGTATCCTATTAATTAAGAAAACTATTTCACTTACTTAGATTTGATTTGTTCAAATCAAGGCTATGTAGGGTATTAAAATTATGATTATATAAATATTATTTTCGGTAAATTTCTAAGATCTATTAAATAATTATGGTGAGTTTTAGCAGATTGCTGAAATTAATAATTTATTCTTTTAGTTTTAATTTAATTTATTATTTTTCTTAAAAAACTGAAATTAAATTCATAATATAGATTTACTTACTTGAGTTGTTCCTCCTTGCTTTCTCATCAATCCCTGTAAAAGCCATTTTGTTCACGATCCACTTTCTCCTCAATCCCTGTAGAAGCCGTTTTGTTCACGATCCACTTGAGGAGAAGGAAGAGATGGAAGTGGGGAGAGTTGGACTTGGGTTTTCTCTTGAGGTAGAAGAGAAAGAAGGGTTGGGTCTTTATATAGGTTATAAGAGATTTTAGAAATATGAATTCCAATTAGGTTTAAATGGCTTAATTTAGTAAGTTAGGATTAGGATGGAAATTTGGTTTGTAATTTGAATTATGATTATATAACTATATTAGATTATAGATTTGAATTTGGATTAGGATTAGGATTAGAATTGGATTTTGGGTTAATGGGTAAGGATTTCATGGTAATGGGTTATAGGTTATTAGGTTTTAGTTAAAAGAAATAAATAATATGAAGGATAAGAAAAATAGAAAGTGGGCTTGCGGGCTTAGTTTTTGGGCTTAAAGAAAAATAGAAAAGATGAAAATAAGGAAGTGGGCTTGGCTCATGTGGGCTTAACATAAAAAGAAAAATAAAATAAAATGAAAAGGAGAATGGGCTGAGCTTATTGGGCTTGATGAAAATAATAATACTACTAATAGGGATTAACAATATAATAATAATAATAATTAAACAATAATAATTACAATAATAATAACAAAAATAGTAATAATAATAAAATTATTAACATTAAAAATCTTCTCTAATAATACTTGGTAAAAATACTAACATTTATAAAAATGGCTAACACAATATAATACGAACAAGAATAATAACAATATTAATATTAACAATAATAGCAACTACAATAATAATACTAGTAACATAGTAATGAGAAAAATACCAGTTAGTAATTAAAATGATAATACTTAATAATGCTAAATATAATTATAAGGCCAAAATACCATTTACTATCTTAAAATAATTTGTACTGTAACTCAAGTTAATAAATAATAATATCACCAGTAAAATAAAATAAATACTTTAAAAAATTAAAGATACAGTATTTTAGATTAGGGATATTACACTATTCCACTCGGGCGTTAAGTTCTCGGTGCCCAGTGGTACATTCTGACTCAGTACTGGATACTCCATGGTCATTGTCCGGGCAAATACGGGACCCATACTAAATATGTTTATCGAACTCCATCAGTTTTCTAATTAACTGGCTCAATAAGTTGTAAGTGAAAGTATATGGTGGGACGCATATTAAAACCTATAACTTAGACGGCCCCAATTATAATAAGATCCTAATATGCAATTCTTTGTATTGTTTTGCAACTCGGGTTGTATATGCTTGGATTTCGGTAATATGAGATAAAGGTATATAGATGAGAGTTTCTTAATTTGAATTATTCCTTTGATGTACTAGTTTCATGGGGACATAACCTAAGCTTATATGATGGTTTTGCTCATATTCGATTTTATTTCTATTTTATCAGTTTTATCAGTTTTATGTTAGTTTAGAAGATAACTGGAGTTTCCTTATCTACTTTACTTCCCGCTGATCGGGGCTGAACTAGCACTCAAAAAATGTGTGTATTATGAAATCAATGAAAAACTCGTATGTGCTAATGTTTCCCTCGATACTTCCGTTATAGCATTGGCTCAACGGGTCGAATCCACAGGGACGGGAGGCGATAGAAGCATTAACAGTTTTTATTCACGTCATATGTTAACAAGTCTTCTTCGTTAAAAGAATTAGAGAAAGAAAAGAAAAGGAAAGGAAAGGAAATCAAGCATGTGGTAGGCAGGAGAGCGATGAAAACGCCGATGTGAAAACAAAATAGAACTGGTTTGGAAAACAAATAGAAAAGAAGATGAAACAACGTGGAACTACAGGATGGTGAAAACATCGATAGAAAAAATGATAAAAGATTTTGGAAATAGTTTTTAAAGCGAAAAAAGAAAACTCATGGTTACTAACTACTAATTGATCCACTAACCATGCTAATCTCTTAGTGATAGTTGCCTCACATGGATCCTTGGCCATCACTAATCCTTGGCTTCAAGAGACGATATAGAGCATGGTCCATAAGATTGGTCTTCTACATTCTAACAACACATCCATACCACTAATAGTTCCAAGCTATTTGTTAAATCATTAAAACCGGTAAGAGATGAGCATGAAATAAAGAAGACATTGCAAGTTAGCAAGTTAGTGGGTTAGGTGTTAGAAATGTTAGATTGTTAGAATCCATCATCATGAGCCATCAATGGCTCTTGCAAGGGCAAGGCCTTGTGAGGCTATTAGATTCATGTGGATTATCAAGTAAGTGGTTAGATGGTTAGTGGTTAGTAGTTAGATTACCATGAGGAAAAAAAAAGTTAGCAAAGCATCATGTAGAAGATGGAGGAGATTACATCGGAGAAGAAAGAAGGCACCTTTACATAGATTGTCACCATCTGTTACATCAATCCCTCTCTATCTCTCTCTGAATCTCTCAGCCCTACTACATGAGCTAAAAGAAAAGAAAATACAAAAGAAATGAAATGAAGAACACCTACCTACACT
>JAVJIF010016978.1:0-87069 GCA_038442645.1 Agave tequilana | reverse complement strand
TAGAGTACCTAGGCTTCGATTCACCACCTCAATTTGATCATCAGTTGGGAGTGGAAGGCAAACAAGTAATTTAGTTTGGTTTTAACTTGATGCCATAAGGTTTTCCAAAGATAACTCATAAATTTGACATCCCGGTCTGATACGATAGTTTTTGAAAGTCCATGCAACCTCACAATTTCATCAAAAATAAGTTTGGCCACACGAGAGACATCAAAAATTTTTGAATAAGGAATGAAATGAGCCATTTTGGAGAAACGATCAGCAACAAGTATAGAATCATCCTTTCTCAGGGATTTTGGGAGTCCAAACACAAAGTCCATGCTACTATCCTCCAAAGGATAGTCTGTAACAGGCAGTGGCTATACATACTAGTGTTTTGTTTTACTGTTAGCTAACTAGCATGTGTGACACCTGCCAACAAACTTAGCAACGTCTCTTTTAAGATTTGGCCAATAAAAATAATGTTCAATAGCCTCAGTAGTTTTGTTATGTCCAAATGACCGGCGAGACAACCGACATGTAATTCTCAGACCAGAAATTCTCTCACAGATGCTTGAGGGATGCACAACTTGCGAAATCAAAACAGATAACCATCTTGCAGAAGAAAGCCATCTATTTCGCGTGTTGTTCCGCACTTAACAGAATGAATATTTCTTAGAAGTCAGGACATGACTCATACTCAACTTTTATCTTCTCAAATCTAACCACCTGATTGCTCAATACTGTTTAAATTACCAAACGATGACTGAGAGCATCAGCAGCCATGTTCTCAACTCTTGTTTTATGGAGAAGAGTATAAGTATAGTCCTAGAGGAATTCTACCCAGCGGCCATATCTACTATTAAATTTCTTCTGAGAATTATCGTACTTAAGAGCTTCATGGTCTGAAAAAGTAACAAACTCATGCGGGAGAAGACAGTGACGTTGTACTTAAATTACTGCATAAAATTTCTAATCATAAGTAGAGCTTGGGATCATTCAGTTTTTCACTGAACTAAGTTATTGGGTGACCCTCTTGATTTAAAACTTCATCTATGTAGATTCTCGAGGCGTCACATGTCACTTCAAAGACTTTTGAGAAATCCTATAGACGCAAGACGAGTGTTGTTACCATCTTCTATTTAATCTCTTGAAAAGCTTTAGTGGCACGCTTCAACTAACTAAATCCGTCACTCTTTAAACATCAGTATCGGGGCCATGATCATGCTGAATCCCTTGATAAACCGCCGATAAAATGTGGCAATTCATGAAAACTCCTAACATCTCTCATGCTTTGGGGCTATGGCCGCTCTTCTATGGCTTTGATTTTTTCTAGATCAGTGGATACTCCTTCTGAAGAAACTATTAACCCTAAAAAAATAACTTTGTTGGTAAGAAAGGCGCATTTCTTTGGGTTTGCATATAATTGCTCCTTTCTCAACATTCCACACACTTGACGTAAATGGTCTATGTTGCTCTCGATTTTTACTGAAGATGAGTATGTCATCAAAGTATACGATCAAAAATTTGTCCATGAAGGGTCGTAATACCTGAGTCATTATTCTCATAAACGTACTATAAGCGTTTGTGAATCCAAATGGTATAACCATACACTCATACAAACGATCTTTCATCTGAAGGCGGTCTTTCATTCATCACCAAGGTGGATTCAAATTTGGTGATAACCACTCTTCAGATCAATCTTGGAAAATGTTTTGGCTCCGGCCATCATGTCCAACATGTCATCCAGCCGGAGAATGGGAAAACGGTACTTGTCGTTATCTTATTGATTGCGTGACTATCCACGAACATACGCCAAGTTTCATCTTTCTTTGGTGTCAGCAGAGTAAGCACTGCACAAGGCTCATGTTTTTCTTTATGAAGCCCTTCTTCAACAATTCGTCAGCTTTCCTCTTTAGCTCCGAATGGTCAGTAGAATTCATCTTGTAATGCGGCAAGTTGGGAACACTCGCTCCCGAAACTAAATCAATAACATATTGGATATCACGCATTGGTGGTACTTGGTCCGGGAGATCTTCAGGGAAGACATCAGCGAATTCACCAATCACGAGAACAACCTCACAAGGAATCGAGGTGATCAACTCTTTAGGGACTTCTCGGACAGTGAGAATGACGACGGGTTTCCTTTTGTCATCTCATGGTCGATGTCCTTTACACTGATTAGGCTGATTTTGTTTGCTTTATTGCAACTGATTTCTTCTCAGCAGCATTGTTCTTGGGTTGCGAAGAAAGCAACTTGACCTTCTTTCCCTCATGTTCAATAAACACATGTTTGAGCGGTCATAAATGTGAGCATCCTTATCAAATAGTCAGGGTCTTTCAAGGATAATTTGAGCCACATTCATGGTTATCACATCGCATCATATCTTGTCCTTATAACCAGTGAACTCTATAGGGAGAAGACACCTATGTGTAATATTTAGTGCAGCCTCATTGATCCAAGATACTTTATACGAATGAGGATGGGGTTCAACTTTCAGACCAAGCTTGTTTATAATCACCGAGGAGACAACATTAATGTAACTCCATTATCCACTATCACCTTACAGTTTCGTTCTCCAATCTTAGTGAATGTGTGAAAAATGTTAGTACGTTTTCATTCATCGCTAACCTTCAGCTATGTCAAGGTACACCTGACTACGGATAATCTGGTGGACTCTCATAATCGAAGAAAGTTTACCATTGTTTCTTCAATATTCTCATCAAAATATTCTTCATCTCCATTCACTTGGTAAATGTACTATCACCTTCGGACTTAGGATAACTTTTTCCATTAATGAGGTGATCTTGTACGGACTAGCACATTTAGCTGCCATATGTCCATTATCCTGACATTTATACCATTTGGTTTGAGGATTGGATTTGGGAATACTTCTTTCAATACCCTTACCCTTATTGTTAGTCTAAGGTTGGGAAGAACTGGATGTAGCTCGGCTTGGAAAGACTATAAAGGAGGTTGGGGGACACTAGCATTATAGTCTTGATTTTTTACGCGATCTGGCTTCATCCAAGTCTTACACAAGCGCATAAGTTTTCTTTAAAGTGTCGACATTCCTGGCAAAGAGTTCACTCCTAAGATCTTCTCGCAATTCAGCTCTAAACCTAGAAAGGACTTGCATAGGAGTTTCAGTTTCAAGCATGTTACCTGATAAGAAACTCACCGAATTTGAAAACGTATTCCTTGGTAGACTTGCTCCCCTGGTAGAATTGGTTCCACTTGTCTAACAACCTCAAGTAATAAGAAGGTGAGAGGTACTTTTGTTTCAGCTGGGCTTTCATGTCACGCCAAGTGCCAATAAGATGCTCTCCTCTTAACTCACGAAGAGTTTCAAGGTTAGCCCAATATTGACTTGCTTGCCCAATTAACTTCATGGCGGTAAAGCTGACTTTTCGCTCTTCCAACATTGTGTATCACTTGAAATGACGATCCATTTCCTTTATCCAATCTAAAAACGTTGTGGTTCCAGTGTACCATCAAAAGAAGAGGCATTGATCTTGATATTCCTCACAATATGTTCATCTAGATCTCGCTCATTCCTGAAAGCTTGAAGGTTTCTATGATGGGGAGTGCTCAGAAGGGGTGGAGTAGGTGATCGATTACGATTCCGTTCAAACTCAACTAATCGATCATCCACCTCAAGTGTAATATCCCCTACCTAATAATACTGTATTTTAATTGTCTAAGCATTTCTTTGGTTCCTCTAATTTTTTTTCGTTATTATTTATAAACTTGATTTATGACTTATTAATATATTAGATATACAAAATATTTTTATGATATTAACATTGGCTTTATATATTATTATCCTTATCTCCTATCAATATTTTTAATTATTTACTATCACTATTTCTATTATTATCTTTATTATTAATTGTTATTATTGGTAGTAGTTATTACTATTATCATTTCATCTATGATTTTTATTGACATGATTATTGTTATTATTATTTTTAAAATGTGTTTATGTAATATGATGATCAAGCCCATCTCTCTTCTCTTCTTATTCCTTTTTCCATTTCCCACATTTTTTTTCTTCTATTTTTGTTTTCATTTAGGCCCAAGCCCACTTGAGCAAGCCCCCAAATCCAAACCCATTACCAATAACTAAATCTTAACTATTTAAATCCTATTTAATCAAATCAAGTTATAAATCTTAACTACTAATCCTAACCTAATCTTAATCTAAACCATGATTCTCTCCTTCTTCCTCTATCCGCAGCACAACCACTGTGAACACTCCTGCCTTATCTTCTCCCCTTCTCGGCCACACCACCAGTGCACCTAAGCTCCCTGGCGCACCCCTCAGCCCAAGCCGAGCCCAACTTCTCCTTGCCGAGACCCCTCTCTCCGGCAAACTCCATCACGACAAGATTCACCATGGCTGAACCATTCTGCAGGCCAACTAAGCCTCACAACCGCACACCCATGGCTGTCCCCTGCCCTTCAACAATGCCTCCACACTCTCTCTTTCTCTCTCTAGCGTTAACATCTTTCAAGCTCCCCCTCTGACTCCTAGACCCCAGAATTCGAAGGCGAGATCTTGCCTCCCGCCTCTGCAGCCGCTTTCGATAGCTCACAGGGGCTTGGATGAGTGGCCGAAGGTCGGATCCGACGATGTCTGCGAGTGGCCGCAGCCTTCGACCCCCTGCGGCCGATCTGATCTCAAAATCGACCTTTCTTCGCTCGATCCCAAGGTAACAAGAACCAGATCACTCTTTTGATAAGGAATGCTCGAAAGTCGCAAATCATATCTATTTGGGGGGTGATTCAGTGGCGAGAAACCAAGAGATTTTGCGGGAGCATGGGATTACGCATGTTTTGAATTGCGTTGGATTTGTTTGCCTGAATACTTTAAGTATGATCTTCTTTACAAGACTCTTTGGCTTCAGGATAGACCGAGTGAGGATATAACTAGCATTTTGTATGATGTGTTTGATTATTTTGTGGATGTGAGGGAACAAGGAGGCAGAGTTTTTATTCATTGTTGCCAGGGTGTCAAGATCGACTTCACTAGTGATTGCTTACTTGATGTGGAGGAAAGGTCAGAGCTTTGATGATGCTTTTCAGTTTGTGAAGGTGGCGAGAGGGATTGCAAATCCTAACATGGGCTTCGCTTGCCATCTGCTGTAGTGTCAGAAGAGAGTACATTCAATCCCTTTGAGCCTGAATTTAGTGTTGAGGATGTATGGAATGGCGTTTTTCGGCTCTCCGCGAATCGCCGTGGATCACCGTCGGCGAGCGCGAACGCACCCACGCCCTTCACGGCGAACTTCTCTATCCAACGACATCCTCAGCAGCCGCCGACACCTCCACCAGAGCCTCTATCGGTGCACCGCAAGTTGCCCCGAGGTTAGTGTTATATATATGTGTGAGGGTAATCTTGTAATAATTGGGAAGTTAATTAAAATGTGTGTTGGTGTATGCGTGAGTAGTGATATGCGTGCATGTGTATGCATGATATATATGCATGATGTATATGCATGCATGTGTATGCATGATGTATATGCATGGATGGGTGTTGTCCATTAATGTTTGCATGCATGTATATATTTTATATGTATGTAAGTGTGAGTATGTATGCATATAGTATATATGTATATACATATACGTACGATATACATGGGTGTATACGCGTTTGTATGCATGTGTGTACATGTATGTGTTCTGTACGTATATTATATGTATAAATATAAGTGTATGTATTTATATTAATATGTGTTGGTATTTATTTAAGTATGCATGTATGTTGGTATATGTGTATATGTATATATGTGGGTGTACACGTATGTTTATGCGTGTATGTTGTGGAGTGTATATATGTACGAGAGTATATTTGTATAAGTTCATGTGTTTGGTTGCGTGTTGCAATGTTTCGGATTCGTTTGGTGAGATTCGGACCGTTGCAGAAGGCCTAAGACATGATTCAGATTCGTGCCATTGTGGAACCGATAAATAGGCGAGTCGAAGACTGATCCATGGGATGATCCGCAGATCAGTACTGGTTCGTGCAGTGAAGACCAGATGGCGATTCAATTTCAAAACCGCGTCATTTCATGTGAGTGTCGTTCTTTGTGTATTTCTTATTTACCGTTGTCAGTATGCGTTTACATGTTGCTCTTATCGTTTCATGTAACTTTCTGTTATACTTTACCAGTTTGATTACTTATACTACTTCATGAGACATCTATGATTGATCACTTTATTTACCTAGTTGATATGAGCTTTTATCAGTATCATTTCATGTGTTGGTAGATCGCCGTTGTTGGCTTAGGCCTAGTATTGATATACTGTAAACTGGACTTGACCTTGTAATTGATATAGCTATGATAAATCTTAGAATAAATATACTATTGATTTTGAGGTTGATGGATCATTGAAGAGGTTAGAGAACTATACTATGTGAAGTGATTTTCAGTCATATTGTTCGGTGACATATCTTGATGATAACGAGTGTAATATCTACCATTTTCGTATATTTAGGAAATTGTTATAAAGCCTTGATCATACACACAGGCAGGTATACTAGTCGACTAATCCAGTCAAACCTTCTATACTAGTCGACTTACTTCCGACCCTAGTCGACTATCTTTAGTTCAGACTGTTTCTAGATTTCTTATGGATTGAGGACTTTACCCTTTAGTTATGATCTTGTTTATAGTTGGATGGATCTGATTTTGAGGAATAGGTATTGATTGATTGACCTGACCTGATAGATCTTAGATATATATCTGATATGTTACTCGACTTTGGGATCATGTGATTGACCTTGATAGAGTGAGAGTGTGTGATAATCTTGATCGCATTGAAATATAAGGATTTGATTGCGTGTATCAAGACATGTAGTATTTTAGTTATTTAGATTTGGATATATTGGTTTCTCAGAGAATATATATATCGATGACTTGAGGATCAGAGTAGATTGATAGGGAGAGACTGATTATGATATATTGAGACGGTGATTTATTGTACCAGATTAGTGATACGGATTGATACTTGATGTTCACGATGATTGTATAGAGACTGTTGGTTGATAGATTAGTTACTATTATATTTTAGTGTAGATGGATATGAGATATTGATCAGTTCTAGGTGAGGCTGTCTTTTGAGCAGCATTTTGGCTTGTTATTATATTCATGTTATTGAAAGTTACTGGAAAAAGATTGTTTGACTGTAACACCCTATACAGTCCTATTATTCATCATATACACAGTTACTGTTACCGTTCACTGTTACTGATATTGTTCACCATGTATACGATTACTGATTGACTGTTACTGTGCTGTTATCGTTACTGTCATCGCATCATCCCAGTGTTATGGTAATATGAATATTGATTGTTTTTACTAAATTCAATAATAAAGTAATTGAACAACTTACACCGGGATTAGGTAAATTTATGGAGGAGACAGCGTCTGTATTTTGGATGGACCTAGGATACAAGTTGCGCAGCCGACTGAAGGTTCCGCTGCAGGGTTCCTGGGGGATGACTGACATCCCATCTGTGCTGTTATTGTTCCACTGTTCATACAGTGAGATTACTGTTACTGTTACTGAGTACCTAGTGGTATGGCCTGGTTCAGCGCTAGGAAACTGAGGCCGTGGTCTCGGGTATGTAAGGGGCCCACCTAAAGCGGATAATGTCTCCAACTAATCAGTTTTAATAATTTAGGACTTCGATTGACACGAGTGATAGGCGTAGTATGGGATACGTCTATTACAGGTGGCAGTTAGTGTTCGCTGACATAATTAATAATGATAAACTATTATAATGTATTGTGACTGACTGTAATCACCTGACTATATGTATATATATCTAGGTTAGACATATGATTGTACACATAACCAGATTATATATCAGACTAGTGACATATGTTAGGTTACACATGTTGGCCCAAAGGCCTATCACTCTAGTTTTGATGATGATCAACTCATGTAGTTATATTTGCTAATGATCTTATTTAATTAGTGACAGATTCCTTATCAAGATCTTAGTAGGTGTGGAGCTTCAACAAAGGATAAAATGTCAAGTTGGAAGCTAGCACCGGTCGATTCACGAGCCTATGCATCAAGACCACATCTAGAGATGAGCTCGGTGGATTGCATGTGGACCAAGTCAAGAAGATGAGAAGACTTCAAGGGAAGACTTCAAGAAGATGAAGACTTGTGTCTATGTATAAGATTTTTGTTTGTTTTAGTTAAAATGTAAAGGATAGATAGTTGGTGGATTGCTCAAGTTCATATCACACACACACTTTTGATTTATGTGTTTTCATAAAAGATTTTTAGTTTTAGAAAAATACCGTTTTAGTTTTTGGTGTTTCAAATATACATGTGTTTTTAACCAAAACCTTTTTAGAACTCTCGTCCGTCCTGCTGATCTGCTCGACACACTTTTAGTTTTCTAGTCATAACTTTTGATTCCTATATTCAATTAACATGATTTATATTGCATTTTAAATATGACTTTCAGAGCTACATTTAATATTCAATAATAATCTTCTGATTTAAATGTTAAGAATGTCAAATATTGGGTTGAAGTCTGAAAAACAGTTTTCAGTTTTTGATTTGATACCTTTTAGTATTTTATTGATAACTTTCAATTCCGAATTGATATTGATTTGATTTAAGTTGCATTAGAAAGAAGACTTCAATATCTACAAATTCATCCTATATACTTATTCCCAAATTCGAACGTTTAGACCTCAAAATTGTGCTCCAAGTTAACCCATTGCACAGAGGTCGGTCGACCGGGCCGGTCGACCGACGTGCACAAAACTGTGCACGTCTGGCAGTTTTGTGCGGTCGACCGGGCCGGTCGACCGGAACTGAGAGCAGTGCTCTCTGTTCTTCTCGGTCGACCGGGCCAGTCGACCGGAGGCTGTACGGTCAGTTTTTTGACCGTTACCGTCGACCGGGCGGTCGACGGCAGCTCTGACAGACCCCAACGGTCAGATTTTTCTGACCTCTATAAAAGGGGGTTTTGTCATTGTTTTGAGCCAAGATTTTAGGAGAGCTTTTGTCCAGTTATTTCCATACTTTTAACAGAGTTTTCTCCACAAAAATAGAGTGTCAATATTTCCTATCAAAAGGGATTTTATCAAGAGAGTGTTTATTGTGATTTCTTGAGTTTTCCATCAAAGTTCTTTCCTTGATTTCTCACACTACACTTGAGCATCCATAGTTGTATCTATCCTATAGGAGAGTGTTGTAGTGAGAGTTTTTGTAGGTGATCAAGTGTTTAGATCACCAAGATTTCATCTTGTTCTTTGAGGAGACGGGCAAGTGTGCTCGTTGTGGTGTGGAGTTCGGGTGTGAACTCTTGTAGTGCGAGGTGCGGCCTCGGCGAGTCGGTGGACTTACGTGTGTAAGGGACTTGGGAGTCCGAGGGATTGTAGGTGTTGCGGCACCAAGGAGAGATCCGGTTGGATCGTGCTTAGTGGAAATCCTTCGTGTGTCGAAGGAGGGGATGTAGAGCAAGTGTGCTCGAACCTCGAAACAAACCCTTTGTGTTTGTGATTGCTCACTCTTGCTCTCTCTCTTTCTCTTTGTCTCTTTTATATCTTGCATTCAATTATTGTCTATCTTTATATGCTTGATATACCCTTGTGCTTAATTGTTATAAAATTGCTTGGGATTGATTGTCTAACACTTGTATTCAACCAAGAGAGCCAACGCGGCACCTCAACCCATTCAAGGGGAATCTAGAGGAGTTTGTCCAGAGCCTCGCAAGGGGAATTCGGCAACACTCTTGTGTTATACATATGTGTTCAATTAAAAGAAGTTTAATTTGGTCAACTTAGTTTTAATTCCGCATTATTTGTTCATAAGTGACCATTAGATTAGCCATCACCTATTCACCCCCCCTCTAGGTGATCTTACAATTGGTATCAGAGCCAAGTGCTCTTGATATTGGGTCTAACAACCTAGAGTTAAAGATCCTCCTTTAGGCTAATCACAATATTTTGTACACACACCATGGACTTCATGTCACCACCCACCTTTGACACTCTTAACATCCAAATTTGGAAGGTTAAGATGTCTTTGTTCCTCAAAGGACTTGGCCTTAGTGTATATCTTGCCACAACTAATAAAGAATATTGCTTAAATGGTAAGAACATTGAGGCTAATGCAAAATCCCTACATGCTTTAGTATCTTGCTTAGATAATGATTATTTGTCTAAGATGACTAATCTTGATTCGGCTTTTGTAGTATGGAACACCCTCATCTCCCTTGGCGAAAAGGATCTATACTATGCGGGGAGCGATTCGGACGTTGGAAGCGACATCTCCAACGTATGCTATATGGTCCAAGGGGATAAACCCCTTGAGGTAACTTCCGAATCCGAGGAAGATGATATTATGTCATATGATGAGCTCAATTCATTTTGCCAATTATTGCTTGAGAAATATGACATGAAAAAGAAAGAAATTAAAAATTTGAAAAAGGACATTGCTTGCATGCATGAAGAACATGACTCATTTAGAGATAACAATGCATGCTTAGAATTAGAAAATAATAATTTGAAAAAGGATTTTGATTGCATGCTTAAAGAAAATGATTCTTTTAAATCTAAGGTTGCATGCTTAGAAAAGGAAAATAAAGATTTGAAAAATGAGAATGTTTCCTTGATTACTAAATTGAATGATTTATGTGAAGGGAACACTATTTTGAAAAATAAGATTGATTTGGTGGAAAAACAAAAGGAAGAAGTTTTTCAAGAAAATAAATCTTTGAAAAGAAAATTATTGAAAAAGAAAAAGATTTTGTTTCTCAAAAGAAAAAGAAAAATAATTCTTTATCTCATCATGCTTTTCATGCCACAACTAATGAGATTAAGAATTTGAAAAATAAAATGGAGAATTTGAGTTCAATTTGAACTCTTGTGCATTCAATCATACTAGATTGGAATCCTTGTTTCAAAAGAAACAAGTTCCTCATACTCATGCACATCATCATCATGACCATGCTTATGATGCACATCATGCTCACATTCCCACTCATAAGTATGCTAAGGTGTACACATGTACACATTGTGGCCGCAAAGGCCATCTAAGAAAATTTTGTTATGAAAGGTTAAATGTTCTTATTTTTGATAAAAATAAAAATGCTTGGGTTCCTTACAAGACTAACCCCATAGGACCCAAGAAAATATGGGTACCAAAACCCCCACCTTTTGCTTGTGATGTAGGTGAGGGCTCTCTCAAAACGTGAGAGGGATGGTACCTTGGTAGTGGATGCACTTGGACATGATGGACATACTTTTGGGTTGCATCGCTATCAAGGAGCTTTGGTGGATCAACCACCATGCTAGGAGCTTTGGAGTTGGTAACAATTTCTAAACTCCTATTTCATTTATGTACATGCTTGTTCATTCATAATATTCATAGCATGTTCATATTTTAAGATATTTTTGGTGTTTCATGTGGTATATACTAGTTTAAGTGTAGTTTCTATCAAAACTTGTATTATACATGTACAAATAGTGAACTACAATTGACTCATATATATTTGAACTTCATGCTCATTTGTGTCTACTATATGCATGTGTATAGGCTAGTTTTGATGATTCGGTCATTTATACTTTTTATGCCTATCCTTGATTTTACTTCATGTATATGTGTGTTTAATTCAAATCTAATAAATATACATGTATACCCTTGAGTCATTTGCCTTCATGCAATATATATTGGACTCTTTTAGATTTGGGATATGTATGGATATTGTTAGAATTGGATAAATCATACATATACCATGAAGATTAGTATTTTAAATAATAAAAAAAAAATGATTTTTCATGTTTTTTGATTTATATTAAAGATTAAAAATTTGTACAACAAAATGTGATTTATGATCTTTTGAGCTTGAATGACTATTTTCATAAAGCATTGCTAAATACAAAATACTTTATGAAAAATATATGATTTGTTTTAAGATGAAAAATAAGATTCTCATGAGATTCATGCTTCACTTTCTATTTTCATGAAAATACCATTTACATAACCTTTGAACACTCATCTTTTATGATAAAAGATAATTTTTGAGCTTTATGGAATATGAGTGCTTGAACTTTTATGTATTTAGTATTATTCATGGAAAACATTTGACTTTGTATTTTTGAAGGATCTTTAACTAGTTTGTCAAAAATCCATTTAAACTAGTATATATTCTTCAAGTTGATTCACATGATCCTATTTTTAATCATATGGATAAATTCTTTTGTATTCTCAAAATTTATTTGATGCTTCATGATTTGAATATTAGTTTAAATGTTAGTATTTGTCAACACTTGGATTTATACTTGTACACATTATGGATCACAAATAAATCTATATATGATTGGGTTTGAATGCTTATTTGTGCCCATTAGGTGTGTTAGTATAGCCTAAGTTTTGATGATTATTACATTTTAAACTTGTATTCCCATTTCGGATTTATGCTATGATCGTGTGCTTTCATTTCATGTATATGTTTGTCTTGCCAAAATATTAAGATATACATGGATACTTCTTGAGTCATTTGCCTTTCATGCAAACCTATATATAGACTCAAATGTGTTTTAAGGATATGTATGTATACTTAATGTCTTGTCAAAACATACATATATCTTGAAATATAAATTTTTGTTTTTAATAAAAGTTTTTGTAATTTTTCAATAAAATTTTTGTGATGGATTTCATGATTTCAAAATTTTAAGGAATATTGAGTTTTATTGCTATTTTTCATGATACCATGTTCCACATAACACTATCACACTCACTTCTTTTTGATATGGACCTTATGGATAGAGTGCTTTTTAGTGCCTTGTGTTTCATTGGTATTTCATGAAAAACTTGTGACTTATTCCTTGATTGAAGAATTTCGTACTAGTTGTTAAACACCTTCATTTAACTAGTTCGAATTCTTCATGTGGTAGATTTTATGATATATACACTTAAGCTTGATCTTACAATTGGTATCATTAGATATTTTCAATTGGTATCAATATGACCTCTTATTGTGTATACTCATATTTTGTTCTTTCATGTATGTATGCATCTACTTCAATTGATATTATCTTTTCATACATATATGTGATCTATTTGTGCTTATTTTACAATTAGTATCTTTTAAAAGCACAAAGATTGTTGATGCTAAGCTTAAATAGAATTTCAAATTGATATCCCATTATAAGCTTGTGCATTGTGTTTTGAAATTGGTATCAAAATTCAAAATTTGATTATTCTACATTTGGTACCTTAAAAGAAATTGTGTATTTTAAGATGTCTCAAAATTTGTTTTATTGAAAAAAAATTAAATTTTTATAAGAAAAATAAAAAAAAATTTTTTTGGTTTGTATTGCCTATATGCAAGAAGAGCTTAACATCTCTTCTACATATAGATTCATGTTGAGTGTATTGTATATTGAGGAGCTTAACATCTCTTCTTTATGTGGTACACGTGTGTAGGGGGAGCTTCACATCTCCTCTTATGCATTACATAATGTGTGTTATGTGAATTAGGGCTTCACATCCCTCTTTCATGTAATGCATATGTGTAGGGAAGCTAACTTAGCGTCTTCCTCTTCATGAATGTATATCGCATATAAATCTTATTGATTGATTTGATTTTACCCTCCTTGATTTCCTTATTTTTGACAAAAAGGGGGAGAAAATTTGTTTGATGCTTTGAACTTTGAACCCTTTGTTGATGATTGACAAAAAAGGGGGAGAAGTATTTGAGTATATATGCATTGAGTATATATGCATGTTTTCATTGCTTAAGGAGAAGTATTTGTCTTCCTGTTAGTTATGCATATATGTTTTTTTTTTTTGTATTGGTTTGCAAATAATAGGAGAAAAAGATTTGTTTTTGTGTTATCTCCATTCATTTGCATACATATTTATGTGCTTTAATGTCATATCTATTTATTTCTAGTGATGCATGAGTTAAGGGGGAGCTTCTTTGAAGCTTTACTTTAATCCATGCATATATAACTTCATGAGTTTTGTCATCATCAAAAAGGGGGAGATTGTTGGCCCAAAGGCCTATCACTCTAGTTTTGATGATGATCAACTCATGTAGTTATATTTGCTAATGATCTTGTTTAATTAGTGACAGATTCCTTATCAAGATCTTAGTAGGTGTGGAGCTTCAACAAAGGATAAAATGTCAAGTTGGAAGCTAGCACCGGTCGATTCATGAGCCTATGCATCAAGACCACATCTAGAGATGAGCTCGGTGGATTGCATGTGGACCAAGTCAAGAAGATGAGAAGACTTCAAGGGAAGACTTCAAGAAGATGAAGACTTGTGTCTAGGTATAAGATTTTTGTTTGTTTTAGTTAAAATGTAAAGGATAGATAGTTGGTGGATTGCTTAAGTTCATATCACACACACACTCTTGATTTATGTGTTTTCATAAAAGATTTTTAGTTTTAGAAAAATACCGTTTTAGTTTTTGGTGTTTCAAATATACATGTGTTTTTAACCAAAACCTTTTTAGAACTCTCGTCCGTCCTGCTGATCTGCTCGACACACTTTTAGTTTTCTAGTCATAACTTTTGATTCCTATATTCAATTAACATGATTTATATTGCATTTTAAATATGACTTTCAGAGCTACATTTAATATTCAATAATCATCTTCTGATTTAAATGTTAAGAATGTCAAATATTGGGTTGAAGTCTGAAAAATAGTTTTCAGTTTCTGATTTGATACCTTTTAGTATTTTATTGATAACTTTCAATTTTGAATTGATATTGATTTGATTTAAGTTGCATTAGAAAGAAGACTTCAATATCTACAAATTCATCCTATATACTTATTCCCAAATTCGAACGTTTTAGACCTCAAAACTGTGCTCCAAGTTAACCCATTGCACAGAGATCGGTCGACCGGGCCGGTCGACCGACGTGCACAAAACTGTGCACGTCTGGCAGTTTTGTGCGGTCGACCGGGCCTGTCGACCGGAACTGAGAGCAGTGCTCTCTGTTCTTCTCGGTCGACCGGGCCAGTCGACCGGAGGCTGTAACGGTCAGTTTTTTGACCGTTACCGGTCGACCGGGCGTCGACCGGCAGCTCTGACAGACCCCAACGGTCAGATTTTTCTGACCTCTATAAAAGGGGGTTTTGTCATTGTTTTGAGCCAAGATTTTAGGAGAGCTTTTGTCCAGTTATTTTCATACTTTTAGCAGAGTTTTCTCCACAAAATAGAGTGCCAATATTTCCTATCAAAAGGGATTTTATCAAGAGAGTGTTTATTGTGATTTCTTGAGTTTTCCATCAAAGTTCTTTCCTTGATTTCTCACACTACACTTGAGCATCCATAGTTGTATCTATCCTATAGGAGAGTGTTGTAGTGAGAGTTTTTGTAGGTGATCAAGTGTTTAGATCACCAAGATTTCATCTTGTTCTTTGAGGAGACGGGCAAGTGTGCTCGTTGTGGTGTGGAGTTCGGGTGTGAACTCTTGTAGTGCGAGGTGCGGCCTCGGCGAGTCAGTGGACTTACGTGTGTAAGGGACTTGGGAGTCCGAGGGATTGTAGGTGTTGCGGCACCAAGGAGAGATCCGGTTGGATCGTGCTTAGTGGAAATCCTTCGTGTGTCGAAGGCGGGGATGTAGAGCAAGTGTGCTCGAACCTCGAAACAAACCCTTTGTGTTTGCGATTGCTCACTCTTGCTCTCTCTTTCTCTTTGTCTCTTTTATATCTTGCATTCATTATTGTCTATCTTTATATGCTTGATATACCCTTGTGCTTAATTGTTATAAAATTGCTTGGGATTGATTGTCTAACACTTGTATTCAACCAAGAGAGCCAACGCGGCACCTCAACCCATTCAAGGGGAATCTAGAGGAGTTTGTCCAGAGCCTCGCAAGGGGATTCGGCAACACTCTTGTGTTATACATAAGTGTTCAATTAAAAGAAGTTTAATTTGGTCAACTAGTTTTAATTCCGCATTATTTGTTCATAAGTGACCATTAGATTAGCCATCACCTATTCACCCCCCCTCTAGGTGATCTTACAACACATTTAGACATTAGTTGTTCTCCATTATCATGGCATCAGTTGTTTGTTTATAGTTGTTTTACTTGTCTTTTATCTGCATGCTTATTCATTTTATTGTTATTCAGTTGTGTTTATCTTGTTATTATTCGGTGCACATTGTTTATATGCACGAGCAGTTCTCTTTACACACACTCACTAGGTCGCTTTCTGACGACCCTGGATTTGCACGTCCAGATATTGGACGCTTTGTTTCCATTGTCAGGTGTTCGATGAGATCATACATATTGCGAGGACTTTGGGTCTCTTTCTGATTCTGGTATTCTCATCTCTCTTATCTTTCTGTTATTTCTTAGTCTCGATATATCAGTTTCAGTTGTTATTCCAGTTCTTGATTCATATGATATCATGCGTGGATACCTATATGTAATATTGCAGTAAACATGATTCATTATAGTTTCAGGTTATAGTTTGTTCAGGTTAAATTAGGCTTAGCTTATATGCGTGTGGTATTTTTCTCGCGTATATACGTCGTCGGCTCTCATCGCGACTCCGTTTTCCTGTATTTTGGGAAGCGGGACGTGACATCAAGTTGGAGTTTAACTTGATTTTGTTCAACAGTTAGAAGGTGACTCAGAACGTCTTCGAACTTTTGAAGGACTTCAAAATTCAATATAGTAGCCTGGGATTCACTAATCTCGTCAAATAGGTATTGTTTACTACTACGAGTTGGCAGACTAAAGGATTGACTATGAAATAAGCTTACTATCAAATGAAAATGTACGAATGCAATTTTATTCTCTTGTTTATCTAAATAAAATAATGGTCCTACTTGCAATGACACATTCTTAAAACCTATTGGATGCAACCTAAACATGTGTGATTAAAAGTTATAGTCTAGAATTTCGCTCTGATACCAAAATGATGTGAAACATATTCGTATACATGTACGGAGCTCAACAACAGAGCAGATGAAGCATGTCTCACCAACAAAGGCAATTGATCTAGACTATAAGTTATCGGCTCGAAATAGTGACTAATGTTTACTGTAAATAAGTCGTATACATGCAACATGTTTCGAAAGATAAACTGATTGAATAATACAACTGTTCTATGATGGTATGTCCCACATGTAATATTTAGATTGACAAGTACAAGGTAACAAATAGTTCACTCAACTTACTTTATGTGTCCAGCAAATAGAGAGATAAAATAACAGAGAACTACACTGTATGGAACTCGTATTATCTAAAAGAAAGAAATACCTGAAACCTCCATTAACTTACAGTCAAATCTGAAGATGTTCCAAGGATAGTAATTCTGCTTCACCTTCGACTTCAAAAAGATCTTTTGAATATTGCTCTTGGATAATTTGCGGGAAGAATTGGTGCAAGAGCAAAAGGAAAACATGTGAAGCTAGCGAAGCTTAGATGAAATCAAGATGGTCATCCAAATACACACACTCAAATAATTCGCCGTCATACTCCAAAAAGGATGTAGATAACTCAATGTCGAACATGAAGTGTCGCTGTTTAGTGTAGTGAAGTTGTGATCGATGGACTTGCGGCAAGAGGAGTGGCCGCTGTTGTTTCTGTTGTTGCTGTTATTGTTACTGTTGCTGCAGCAGATTCTTTTGTTGCTGTTGCTGTTGATGCTACTTGTTGCTGCTATCTGTTGTTGTTGATGCCTGCTGCTGCTTTTGATGCTGCTGCTGCTGTGCTGCTGGTATGGCTGTAGTGGAGGAGATTGTAGGAGATAGAGAAGAGAGAGAGAGGTGGGGGAGAGGAGAAGATAGTACTAGGCATGCAAGAGGGAGTAATTTTAGGTTTCTTCATTAATTCATCAGCACCTAAAGCTGAAAATATATATATTCCGCAAATAAAACTTACGTATTTTCTTTTGCAGCAAGAAAAAGAAATGAATCATATCCACAAACCAGCAAGATCGACAGATCGCAGCAAAAATTATGAAGGGAGGCCGCACAAGGATCGCAAGCCGTCGATAATGTCGCCAATGAGGTAGTGCGAGCCCACGGTGCCAGCAAAAGGCAGATGCTTTGGTGCCTCGCTCGATCAAAATAGAATGCACCTGACACCAGTTTTTCCTTTGGTTGCAAGGCCAACCAGACAACTGTATCTGTTCCTTCCTCGTTCGTTCTAAGCTTTCCTGACATTTTTAGTATTTACTTATGAAAGCAGTTAGTACTAGTGACATTGAATGTCGTAGAATTGATCAAGAAATGAATAAAAGGGAGGGAAAAGAAAAGGTGAATTTACTTCTCATTGAGACCCAGGCAAGCTTTTCGCTGCACCAGGTGTTTCAGACTAACCTGGGTGCATTGAGTAGAAACCAATCCCTTTGTTGTCGTAAATCCTCCCATTTCTCAGTTAATGTTGTCGTACCTGACAACCAATCAAGAAATCAAGATCAATTGGTCCAATCGGTCAGCTCGGTGAAAATCAGAAGGGAGGGTTTTTATTCAATTGAACGTTCCTTAATTACAGAGCCACATTTCAAATCCTTTTCTTAGACAACAATCGGATTGATATAAGTCAGTGTCATATTAGTAATAAATCAGCAAGATAATTAATTCAACAATGATTTATTTAGCAATAATATTTATTAAAATAAATATTTCAGCATGAATACTTTATTCATCATAATCTCTACAATAAGAACGTTAGTTTAAATAGACAGAGATATATTGGAATTCAATAATTTCAAATTAATATTTATACAAGACAAATATTTATTAACAATATTCGTGCAAAATTGAATGTTAGTATAAACAAACAGAGTAACAGAATAAGAACCAGATTTTAGAGTGAGGTACGCGTAAAGCGAAGCTCCTTAAGACAATTATGTCCCCCCAGTGCATACGAGATAATAGATGCTGGTCTTCCAAGATACAATACTCCTTCACATGTTATGTACAACACTTTACAAAATCACGTACAATCGAACCAAAATTAACTCGTACCTTCCACTTGACCGGAAGTTGAAACGGACCAAAGAACTACAAAAATTCTGAATAGAATTTTTGTCTGAACCAACCTTGTATTCAGAGAGGAGAAGAAGGAAAATGAATTCTGAGTTATTTTTGAAAAACACTTAGAGGGGGGTGAATAGGTGTAAGTGCTAATCTAAGAACTAAATGCGCTAAATGCGGAAGCTAATGCAAATCTTACACAAACTTAATACAACACAACAAGTGTAGCCGAATTCCCCGTGAAGGGCTCTGGACTAACTCCTCTTGATTCCCCTTGAATGGGTTGAGGTGCTATGTGAAGCTCTTATTGGTTAAGTATAAGTTAGGCACACACAAACAACCAAGCATATACAAGATATAGTAATATGAAATATGCAAGGCACAATACAAATGCAAGCAAGTATGATATGAATGATGAATGATGCTTTACACAAATGTACAGAGAGAGAGTTGAGAGACAATGGATCAAACGCAAAGGCCAAGATATGTTTCGAGGTTCGAGCCCCTAGCTCTACATCCCCGCCTACACTACCGTGTAGGATTTCCAATCCACTATCTCCCACCGAGGGAACCTCTACCGAAGAGGATTTGTTACAACTCTAGGAGTACCAAACTCCTCTCTCAAACAACCACCTCACAACCGAGGGGTAGGCCCGTAGCCAATACAACCACAACACCTCTACCGAAGAGGGTTTACAACCAAACTCCACCTCTCACTAGAGGGAGCAAACCAATCACCCGATCACCTCTACCTAAGAGGGATACACAAAGAATAAGGGTGTACAACAAGTGGTTTCTTTCAACCACAAACAATCTCTCTTTTCTTTTCTCTTTTTTCACAAAATAAATGATCCTAATAGAATAGGATAGGTGATAGCTCAAGTGTGGAAACTAGGTGTTTTTGGAAACAAGCAACAAAGAAAAACTACTAGGGAAATCTCTTGTAAATGATAGAAAATGAAAATCAATACAATCTCCCAAAATCCTAGTTTTCTTTGATTTTTCAAAAACCCAAAACAATAAAGATGAGAAGTTTAAAGCCCAAAAACTCTTTTAAAAACTTGTTTTAAACTCTGGAAAACTGGGATTTTTTCTCTTGTAAAAACCTTAGCTAAAAACCCAAAGAGATGGGGTTTATATAGGCCCATCAGAAAACTAGCCGTTAGGCTGATGTGGCAGCCTGACAGGCTTGGCGGTCGGCCGCCCGGTCGACCGCCAACGGTCATATTTTTGACCGTTGGGCAAACCCGGTCGACCGCCCGGTCGACCCAAACAAACAGAGAGCAGAGCTCTCAGACCCGGTCGACCCGTACAGTCGACCGAGTTTGTGTCTGCCAGACGTGCACAAGTTTGTGCACGTCGGTCGACCCTATGGGTCGACCGGCCCTTGGTGCGGTCGACCCATACGGTCGACCGACCGGCCTGTCAGCACAAACCTGGGTCAGAAAAACTGGGAAAAATATTTTATAAAAATCTTTTATCTTTTCTGAAAATCTCATAAAACTTGTTTTAACATTTTATATTGAAACACAAACAAGTGATAAAAATTTCAAGACATATATCAATCATATCAATTCATTTTGAGTCTTGCAAATTTTATCAAAACCAACACTTGTATTTTTATCAAACTTGATTTTTCAATACATGAATAGGATAGTCAAAATAAGTTTGTCTAGCAAGTTTAAAGCATGTATGTATATCTAGAACATATTTAATATACATAGAAATAAAGTAAACTTGTTTTGATCTACTATTCATGAAAACCAAATCCAAAACATAAAACGTGTGTGTTAGTGCACTTGAGCATATCAACTATACTAAGCTTTACAAATGGATCTAAACACACTAAACTATGGATACCTAAGTCTTCTTGACGATCTTCATCTTCAAGGTGACTCGATCCACAAACACGTGATCCATGAGCTAGGCAAGGTATGATCTTGATGCTTTGGCCCTGGAATTACCATGAAAAGCTTCTAAACTCCTTGTTGAAGCTAATCACCAACTAATATCTTGGTTAATGATCTGAAACTTAAACAACACAAGATTATTAGTAAACATAACTACATGAGTTAATCATCATCAAAACTAGGGTGGAAGGCCTTTGGGCCAACAATCTCCCCCTTTTTGATGATGACAAAACTCATGGAGTTATATATGCATGGATTAAAGTTAAGCTTCAAAGAAGCTCCCCCTTAACTCATGCATAAACAAATAAACAAAAGATATGCAATGAATGTACATAAACATGTATGCATCAACATGCATAAAACACATAAACATATTCTAGAAGCTCTAGATACCAATTAAATTAATAAAACATTAACAAAAACACTAGATGCTCTAGATACCAATAAAACTTAATATATGCAAAAACATAAGTATGCATATATAAAACTCAAATTATTCTCCCCCTTTTTGTCAATCATCAACAAAGGGGTAAACAATCAAAACAATAAAATGAGGGGTAAAAATCTTTCTCCCCTTTTTGTCAATCAAAACAATAAAAATAATGTTCTCCCCCTTTTTGTCTAAAAACAAAAACAAGGTCAATAAGGGGTGACTATAAAAACATGATATCAATAGAAAAATATGACAATGAAGCATCTTGATATCAATTGAAAGTAAACAAAGATCAATAAATGTTATATGCTATATATATTCATGAAGAGGAAGACGCTAAGTTAGCTTCCCTACACATATGCATTACATGAAGGAGGGATGTTAAGCCCTAATTCACATAACACACATTATGTAATGCATAAGAGGAGATGTGAAGCTCCTCCTACACACGTGTACCACATAAAGAAGAGATGTTAAGCTCTTCAATACAAGATACACTCATCATGAATCTATATGTAGAAGAGATATTAAGCTCTCCTTGCATATAGTCAATATAAATCAAAACTTTTGTATTTTTCTTTAAACAAAAATTTTAGATACCAATTAAAACACAAGACATCTTGATATCAAAATATAGTATTTTTCTTTTTAAGTCATATAAACAATTGAAATGACTATTTTCTATCATAAAGTAAGGGAGTGAAAAACTAAATACCAATTGAAATATGAAAATCGAATTTTCTCCCCCTTTATGAAATACCAACAAAAAATATGCATAGGCTTGTAATAAGATACCAATTGAAAACTAAATCAATTGAAATGAAGTTGAAGCTCAAGCTCTAGCATAAACAAAATTTGTGCTTAAGATATAAAAATATAATAGCACAAATAAAATAAGTATATGTGTATGAAATAGAATGAGTACCAATCACTAATAGATGATACCAATTGAAAATATACATACACAATAAACATATGAGTATACAAAAAGATCAAAATGATACCAATTGAAAGAGTTCAATGATACCAATTGACATAACAATAAAAACATGGTATAACTCATATAACTAATCCACCCATCTCATGCACAAGTTTAAAAAGATTTTCAATATAAACATACAAAGCATGGACTCCCATCCAACCTCCCGTAAAGGGTAGGGTTTTCAAAGATAGATTTGAAAATAAGCTTTGTTTGAAAAAACTCTACCAAAATGAAGAATACCGTAACTAATTAAATGGAAAATCTTTTAAACTAGTACGAAATCCTTCAAGCAAGGAATAAATTAAGAATAATTTTCATAAAACACATGTAAATCACATAGCACTTAAAACACTCAATATTCAATAAAGTCCATACAAGCTCATGAAAACATACTCATGAGAAATATTTTAAAAAAAATGGTGAGTGTACAAGTAATGTGTGACATGGTATTATGAAATATCCAATTAAGCTCAATTAATTCCTTGAACAAGAAAACACGAAAATCATCAAAAACTATTTAATCTTCAAGGTATATGTATGTCCTATACAAATTAAAGTATACATACATATCCAAAATACAACGAGTCCACAAAATATATGCATTAAGGCACGTGGCTCAAAAGGATATTCATGTATATCTAATAATTTAGATAAAATAGACATATACATGAAGTTAAACAAATAAACACAAAATCAAGAAAAACTAAATCTTCACCAAAACAAATTTCATTTCAAGGTATATGTATGAATTGTCAACACAATAAGTATACATACATATCCCTAAACACAATTGAGTCCATATATATAGATTTGCATGAAAGGCAAATGACTCAAGGGGTACACATGTATATCTTTAAAGTTTGGCAATACAAACATATACATGAAGTGAAAAATCATAAAACAAATCCAAAATGTGAATACAAGTTTAAAATGTATGAATCATCAAAACTAGACTATACTAGCACATCTAATGGGTTCAAATAAGCAATCAAGCTCAAATATATATAGATTTATTTGTGGCCCACTATATGCACAAGTATAAATCTTCTAGTTTTAGTGAAAACTAACATCTAAACAAGTAATCTACAACATGAAGCATCAAAACACATATAAAAATCATCATGATAAAACTAAAACATGATTACAATGTAAATTCACATGTATTAAATTCATGATGTACATTATAGCTTAAACAAAAGTGAGAACACTAAGTATGAGTTCATATAAGCATGTGTGTCTCAAATACTATACATGTATGTCAAGGATCTAATAAACATGGTATTTTCATACTAATCCATAGACATCAAAAACATGCTATAAACAATGAAATGGAAAGCATGTAAACAATGAATGGGAGTAAAGGATTGTTACCAAAACCGAAGAAGCAACTTCCTTGTCTCCAAAACGTGGTGGTCATCTCCACCAAATCTTTCCTTGAAAGTGATGCATCCAAATAGTAATCTTTAGGCTCGGAACGCATCCACCTCAAGGTACGGCTACTCTCACGTCATGTGAGAGCCCACACCTACATCATAAACAATAGGAGGGGTGGTCTTTGGTACCCATACTCTTTTGGGTCCATGGGGGTTAGTCCCTTCTCTAACCCAAACAAACTTCTTTGCTAAATTACAATCATGTATACGATCAAAACAAAATTTAGCAAGGTGGTCCTTACGTCCACAATGTGTACAAGTATACACATGAGCATACATATGGTGATGGGTGTGTCCGTGAGAAGCATGTGTATGCCGTGGAGGGTGTGCATGCATAAAAGTTGGAACTTGTTTCTTTCGAACCAAGGATTCCAAGCGTGTGTGGTTCATGGCACATTGGCTCATAGTGGAGCCCAAACAATCTACTCTCTTCTTTAACATACAAATATCATCATTAATCTTAGAAGAAGAGGTACATGCATTAGGTAGACTAGATGAAGAAGCTACACTAGCATGACAAACATGTGCATCCATCTTATTTTGCAAAACAATATTCTTATCTAAACAAACATTCAACTCATTTGAAATAGAAATAATTTTATTTTTCAAAGCAACATTCTCCTTTAAAACAAAATCAACTTTTGAAGACAATTTTCATTTTTCTTCAAAAGAACATGGCAATCATTTTTAGATTTTAAAAATTCATTTTCTTTAAGTGCAAGATCAAGTTGAGATTTTAATGAATCCCTGTCATTAGCAATCTCCTCTTTCTCTTGCAAAACAACATCAAGTCTAGCAATCAAATTTTTATTTCATTATTAATGCCTAGACTCTTCTTTTTCAACAAATTATATTTATCTATTAATTTTTCACAAATAATAGAAAGTTCTTCATTTAAAGCATGGGGATCTACAATATCATCACATGAAGAACTAGCATCATTAGCATCTAATAGAGATTCTGATTGTACCTCAAGGGAGTTATTCCCTTGGACCATATAGCATTGTGAGTCGGATTCTCCACTAGACTTCTCCGGTTGATTTGGCAATTGAAGCTCGGAGGTGGTGGTGGTTGTCAACAAATTCCACACTGCAAAGGCGGAATCAAAGTTAGAAACATGCATAAGATATTCCTTTGAAAGCGTGCTTCTAATGGCCTCAAGGGCTTGTGCATTGGCCCCTATATGAATGCGATTTCCAAGATAGCATTTCTTGGTAGCCGCAAGGAAAACATGTAAGCCTAGGGTTTGGAGGTATATGGACATCCTAGTCTTCCAAACAAGAATGTTGGAAGCATCATACATAGGTGGGGTCATGAAGTCCATGATAAAAACTATATGTGTGCAAACACGCAAATGCAAACAAGATTAGCAAGCAAATGGATCTCACTCCTAGGATGTTAAGCCTAATATCAGGAGCACTAGCTCTGATACTAATTGAAAAACACCTAGAGGGGGTGAATAGGTGTAAGTGCTAATCTAAGAACTAAATACGCTAAATGCGGAAGCTAATGCAAATCTTGCACAAACTTAATACAACACAACAAGTGTAGCCGAATTCCCCGTGAAGGGCTCTGGACTAACTCCTCTTGATTCCCCTTGAATGGGTTGAGGTGCTATGTGAAGCTTTTGTTGGTTAAGTATAAGTTAGGCACAAACAAACAACCAAGCATATACAAGATATAACAATATGAAATATGCAAGGCACAACACAAATGCAAGCAAGTATGATATGAATGATGAATGATGCTTTGCACAAATGTAAAGAGAGAGAGAGTTGAGAGACAATGGATCAAACGCAAAGGCCAAGATATGTTTCGAGGTTCGAGCCCCTAGCTCTACATCCCCGCCTACACCACCGTGTAGGATTTCCAATCCACTATCTCCCACTGAGGGAACCTCTACCGAAGAGGATTTGTTACAACTCTAGGAGTACCAAACTCCTCTCTCAAACAACCACCTCACAACCAAGGGGTAGGCCCGTAGCCAATACAACCACAACACCTCTACCGAAGAGGGTTTACAACCAAACTCTACCTCTCACTAGAGGAAGCAAACCAATCACCCGATCACCTCTACCTAAGAGGGATACACAAAGAATAAGGGTGTACAACAAGTGGTTTCTTTCAACCACAAACAATCTCTCTTTTCTTTTCTCTTTTTCCACAAAACAAATGATCCTAATAGAATAGGATAGGTGATAGCTCAAGTGTGGAAACTAGGTGTTTTTAGAAACAAGCAACAAAGAAAAACTACTAGGGAAATTTCTTGTAAATGATAGAAAATGAAAATCAATACAATCTCCCAAAACCCTAGTTTTCTTTGATTTTCCAAAAACCCAAAACAATAAAGATGAGAAGTTTAAAGCCCAAAAACTCTTTTAAAAACTTGTTTTAAACTCTGGAAAACTGAGATTTTTCTCTTGTAAAAACCTTAGCCAAAAACCCAAAGAGATGGGGTTTATATAGGCCCATCAGAAAACTAGCCGTTAGGCTGATGTAGCAGCCTGACAGGCTTGGCGGTCGGCCGACCGGTCGACCGCCAACGGTCATATTTTTGACCGTTGGGCAAACCCGGTCGACCGCCTGGTCGACCCAAACAAACAGAGAGCAGAGCTCTCAGACCCGGTCGACCCGTACGGTCGACCGAGTTTGTGTCTGCCAGACGTGCACAAGTTTGTGCACGTCGGTCGACCCTATGGGTCGACCGGCCCTTGGTGCGGTCGACCCATACGGTCGACCGACCGGCCTGTCAGCACAAACCTGGGTCAGAAAAACTGAGAAAAATATTTTATAAAAATCTTTTATCTTTTCTGAAAATCTCATAAAACTTGTTTTAACATTTTATATTGAAACACAAATAAGTGATAAAAATTTCAAGACATTAATCAATCATATCAATTCATTTTGAGTCTTGTAAATTTTATCAAAACCAACACTTGTATTTTTATCAAACTTGATTTTTCAATACATGAATAGGATAGTCAAAATAAGTTTGTCTAGCAAGTTTAAAGCATGTATGTATATCTAGAACATATCTAATATACATAGAAATAAAGTAAACTTGTTTTGATCTACTATTCATGAAAACTAAATCCAAAACATAAAACGTGTGTGTTAGTGCACTTGAGCATATCAACTATACTAAGCTTTACAAATGGATCTAAACACACTAAACTATGGATACCTAAGTCTTCTTGACGATCTTCATCTTCAAGGTGACTCGATCCACAAACACCGTGATCCATGAGTTAGGCAAGGTATGATCTTGATGCTTTGGCCCTGGAATCACCATGAAAAGCTTCTAAACTCCTTGTTGAAGCTAATCACCAACTAATATCTTGGTTAATGATCTGAAACTTAAACAACACAAGATTATTAGTAAACATAACTACATGAGTTAATCATCATCAAAACTAGGGTGGAAGGCCTTTGGGCCAACGATTTTTAGTTATCTCTTTGGAGCGTTATTGTACCCTTTATATAAGAATCAGAGGAAACCTTTCGGTTGTAACGGGTACAACCCTTCCAAACAGACACATCTACTCGGTTGGAACATGCACTATCTTTCCGAATAGATACATCCATTCGCCAAATAGACACATCTATTCGGCCAAAAACAGGTAATCCCCGATAGACATATCCATTTGGTCGGAACGGATGCAACCGTTCTGAATAGACATGTCAGTATTCTATCCAAATTCTTCTTCCACTCTACAAACAATTCTACGACTTCCTCTTTATGCTTCATAGTATATACCCAACATTGCCTAGAATAATCATCTATGAAAGTCACAAAATAGTAGTTACCTCCAATAGATGCCGTCTTGGTAAGTCCCCAAACATCGGTGTGAACATAATCCAGAATTCCCTCGGTGCAGTGAATCGCTGTGCCAAATTTCACCTTAGTCTTCTTTCTGATGACGCAATGTTCACAAAGCTCTAATTTGTAGGTTTGACACCTTTCAACTAACCTTACTTTGCAAGAGCTTGCAACGACTTTTCATCTGTATGTCCGAGTCTCATATGCCACAGCCTGGTTGAATCATCATCTGAATTTGTAGAATTCGCCACTTGACCTGTAACTGTACTACTCTTCAAGTAATAGAGATTATTTCGGCAGAAGCCATTCAACACCACCATTGAGCGTTTGGTCATTGAGAACACCATCTCTTATAAATACCTCAAGACCCAATGTTTTCAAAGCACCAACTGAGATAAAATTCCTTTTAAGTTGAGGTACATACCTCACTTCCTTCAATTCCTGTACCATCTCATCAAACATCTTGATCTGGACTGTACCTATTCCTTCCATATAACATAGGCGATCGTCACTCATAAAAACAGAACATCCATCTAGCTTCTTAAAGCTACAAAACCAATCCCTGTTTGGGTATACATGATAGGTAGCTCCAGTATCTAAGATCCACTCAGAGTCTTCTAAGTAACCAACAATAGAAGTAGTAATGAAAAGGAGAATACCGACGAGTCTGAGTCCGATCCACCTGCCGGTGAAGTACTAACCACCAGTGCGAGATTTGCCTCGGTCTTCCACTCCTTCTTACCTTTGGCCTTTGGACAATCAAACTTCTAGTGCCCTAGCTCTTTGCAGAAGGCGCACTGGTTCTTCTTCAGATCTTTAAAACTTGGTCTGGACTTTAATCTCCCATGATCACTTTTGCCCTTTCGATTGGAACTCCTGCCACTTATCGCCAATGCCTCTGCTGATGTACCCTCAGAAGAAGACAGTTTGTCTTGCCTCCTTACTTCATAATTTACAAGAGCAGCTGTCACATCACTATAGTTAAGTGTTTGTCTACCATTTATCAAAGTTAGGGTGAAGTTCTTATACTTTCGTCGAGAAGAGAATTCAATAGAATCACCGCCTTATCTTCTTCTTCTTTGATTTTCACACCCACATTAACTAAGTCTGTAAGAAGCTTGGTGTAGTTATTCATGTGTTCATCAATGGAGAGTCCTCTCTTCATCTATAAATGATAAAGCCTTGCAAACGTGATTCGATACTCTTCGTCAGATATTTTTTCTCTAAGATCTCCCACAACTACCTTACAGATGTTTCAAGTAATACATGATACTTGATGTCTTGTGTCAAATAAGACTTTATCAAACCACACGCCGTTTGATTCATCTTATCCCAATCCTGTTTAAAAATAGCCTCGGGCTTTTTCTCCAATCATAGAGTGTCTTCGAGGTTTGACATTATTAATGCATCCATTACCTCACATCTCCACATTCAAAGTTGTTCTTGCCATCAAACTTCAACACATCAATCTTCAATGGATGTGAATTCATGAATTTCATCGTAGACGTACTTCCTCTAGCCATCTTCTCAATAGGTTCCTCAAAAACAATGTGGAAAACAAACGGAGTTAAAAAACTAGATAAAGATAGAGTCTTTACCTCAAAATGAAACCCTAGGAGAGTTTTTGAAATGATCTACTCTATCAAATTTGATTTCTTGAGCAATCCAAATGCTGTTTTGAGAATGACAGACTATCCCACAAACAGTCCCAACGCTACACCGAGATTAACACACGATCTCCGCCAAACAGCCACCAATGCTCTTGGAATCGGCACACGATCTCACGAAGAACCTGGCTCTGATACCACTTGTTGCGAGCGCGGTACAACAATCAATGAGAAACTCCAATCAACAGAGAGAGAGATGCACCAGAGAAATACCCAAAAAATAAGAACAAATAATAAAAAGAGAAAGCTAAACACAATATTTAATGAGGTTCGACAATTTACCTACTTTCTTGGGACAAGGGAGAGAGGGATTTTATTGATTCAACAACCAATTATAGGTTACAATCTATGGGGCTCTACCCCTTATTTATAGCCAGAGAATATTAGAGTTTTAGGAAATCATAATTGGATTTGACTCTTTTTCAGAAACGAAGTACGAATCCCAACAGGAGAAGTAGATTCGCCTGTCGGTTGACCGGCTCGGTCGACCGATCCCAACAGAAAGTGGGTTATGCCAGTCGGTTGACTGGTGGGTCGACCGAACTTCTCATGTGCACACGTCGATCGACCAGACGGTCGACCGTCCCCTTGTTCTGGTTGCATATAGATGCGTTCTCACTCCTCTTGGTCTCCGATATCTGCATTATTTCTTCCGATGAGTTAAAAAATTCTACCATCAAGTTTTTATCTCTTCTCTCCCTGCACATACAACTTCGAAGTCATAATCAATGCACATCTAATAAATAGGAATTTAAATTTCTCTTGTCTATAAACTTTTATTATATGCTGGCAGAGCACTTCTCCCTTCTAAAAGTAGGGCCGATCCATCTTGGACATGACACTTGTGATGGAGTTATATGATACCATGTTTGATAAAAAAAAAAAAACGGCTATATTTGTTATGGGAGTTTGAGGTTTTTCCATACAAGATTCAATGCACCAATATGGAAATATTTTTCAATATATTCAAGTTCACATACAGATACATACACAGAAATGACCTGTCCAGATTTTGTTGTTAACTGCTATGGTTGACACCTCATGTCCATATTGGAAACCCATACTTGTTTGTTTGTCTACAGATCATAGAAAATTGAAGGGATAAATTTTTCTTATCTCATGGAAAATAAGAAATCATTGGAGATAAATAGAATGGTCAGTATCACCTATTTCTGGTCTGAATAAGTGATACACAAGTTGGTCTTTGGATGAAGGATACGTCGTATGCCAAGTTATCAGGGTAGGATGTTATAATTAATTTGTTAAAATCCAAAACAAAACCCCATGTTGAAGGACTGAAGTTGACAGGGTTACATGAAAAGTTGGAAGAGTTTTCCCCGTGCTACTTCCTATCGTTTTAAATTTAAGCATGCAGAAAAAGCCTGCACTGTGGTTATTTCATAAATTTCTTACAAGATAGATTAAGATAAATTCGCTGACATTAGGTACTTTTGCCTGTGATAAGAAATAAGACTTGGACATAATTCTTGTTTATAGTGATCAACCAAGTTTCAATACTTCAAAAAAAAAAAAAGATTCCTTTCAGTAGCAGCGCTGTGCATTAGACCTCCTTTATCGCCTGCTCCGCCTTCTTCCTAAATCTGCTATTAGCATAGATATGTTTTATCTGGTCCATGCTTCTCCCTTGAGCATTCTATCCACTTTCTGCAGAATGGGCTTTCTCAGAAATCCTCGCGCATTTCTTCTGGTGCTCAGATATGTTTTAGAGATCGCGAATTATAGATTTATCCTTTTCTCAGCTGGATATGAGCCTCTGGATGCTGCCATTCAAATCACTGCTGGTGGATCATCGTATTCGAATGAACTGCAACATTCATTGTGCAGCAAGAGTGGGACTCTTCTCTTCAATAATTGACTCTTTTGTTTTTCAGGGTAAGTAATTTTTTTAATGCAGGCAGGTTCTTCTTTCATACCTATTGCACTTGACCCATTTGCCTGTGTTATAAATTGTTTATTTTTTGATGGCCAGGACCATGCCATGCAGTTGGCTCTTCCCAAGATGTGCAGTTGTAATTCATCATGGGGGCAGATGAACAACTTAATAGAACAGTACTCAATAGATCAGTGTTTGTGCTTGTACAAGAACAGTACGGCTGATCAACTTAAAATCATTATGTTTTTGGATTGTCATAGTGGAGCTACTGCTGCAGCGCTACATGCAGGAACACCTCAGGTTCCGTCTCGTTATTAAACATTTTATACATCAAGCAAATTAGTACCTATCTCATGGACCCATTAGATGTTTCATGTGCATCCCCAGCTGAATTTGTTCTTTGGTAGCAGAGTAACACAAGATTTTATTGACGACTGAAGAACTGTGTGCATGAATTAGCCGTTGCTCGTTCATCTGTCGGTATTCCCGTAATGGAGCTTTTATCACTTGGAAACCATGTTCTGCAGAGAGAATTTCTTCGGAGGTATTTTATTTTCAATATAGTCAAGGAAACCATGTTCTGAATGCATTTGATATTTTAATCTAAATTTGTGAATTCTTGTGTCTTGGTGATTACAAGATATTATTATTATTGTTTTAAATGATAGATCTGAAAAGTATTAACTGCATGTTTCATATCTCCTTTGTCTGTGAAAAATCTGGGGTTGGAGAAGGAAATGACATTTTCGAATAATGAATATATCGACAAGATTCCAACTTTACCTCAACTAGAAAATTTCAATTCCATTACCTGGTGACTTTTGGGCTCTGTAATCTGTATGAATGCCCCTAAGATACCAAATTAATTAGCGGATAATTTAGTAGATGCTAATTTAGTATATGTAGATTCCACAAGTTTAACTAGAATTTACTAATTGTCATTGTTTCTGTATATTTTGAAGGATGGAGTTGGGGAAGCTCTGAAGATTCTCAAGGATAACATCATACATCCAAGCAAGGAAGAAGATTGAAGCATGCAGAATCACAGAGACAGAATATACCGATCTTAACAAAATTTTGTTTGAAGCTTTGTAAATGCAGCTGTGTACCAAATATAAACTCTTTTAGTGTACGTGCACTGATCTTTAACCAAAGTTCCATGCTCAATTTATCTATGGCTACATCTGAGTCGTGCGAATGCATATTCTCAGGGTCTGAGATGAAACTGGCTGCTGGCAAGATCGATACATTAATGTAGACAAATATTTACAACTATGGTGTACCTATCTGAATGCTGAGGGAACGGCTATTGGCTTATTGACATCCTCAGTACAAAAGCATGATCAGGGGGGTTACATTCTTTGGTTGCTCGCTCTGCTCAGTTCTGCTGCCCCCACTCTGAAAATTCCTGCATGAACAATACCATTTTGTTACAGTAATGAATCAAGGAGAGTTTTAGCCAGTTTACAAGTCAGTGAAACAAACCTCTCCGAGTCGTAGACGTCCCATTCCCATAGCGGTATCGATGTCTGATAAGATTTCTCCGTCTTCTATCTCGGCATCAGTCAGTGTTAGAGCTTTCTGAAGCTTCCTGTGGGAGAACACCTCAACCTCGGCCATGAAGGTGGCAGTCACAGGGCGATGGTCTGACAGTTTCAGCTCGCTTCTCCTGTAGCTCAAGAGCTTCATGCCAGTTCCGAATGAGAGAATTCGGTCACACCTGCAACAAAACAGGCAAGGAGAGTTTACATTGTCACTCAGAGCAACAATAGATGCAAGCAATGAGCCATCCATATAAGGAGTTTTATGTCCATACCATGCTGGATTTCTCCTTCCACCCTTCAGGTCATCTTCGATATATTTCCCTGAATTAAACTCGTATTTATAGGTCGGCGCAAATTTTATAACGCCTTCTGACCACCCATCAAAGGCACGCCCTTTCTTTAGCTCCCTCTTTAGCTGCCGTAAAATTGGAACCAAAAAATCATCCATCAAAATTCAACTATTGATGAATAAAGCAGAAGTCATTCATGATTGTGTTATTGAGAAACAATTTGCATAATGCCATCTTCTTGTACTAAAACCATGCTGCTACTGATGCAAAGCCTCTAAAAGTTTAGACAACACAAAAATGCAAAGGTTTTCAAAAATAACTTTTAAGGGCTTGTTTAGCTTTCAAGGTTTCTAAACTGTAGTTTATTTTAAGTTATAGTCAGATATTTATAAACTATAGTTTGCAAGCTTTTAACTGTACTTTCTAAACTGTGGTTTCATTAACCAAACGGTTTTACAGTTAAAGAAAGATTCACTATGAGTGGATTTTTCCAAACTACAGCTGAGGTCAACTTTGAAGGTAACTAACTGTAGTTTAGTAACTATAAATACTAGCCAAACAAACTTCATTTCACCTTTTGGAGTGGAAGATTTAGCTGCAGAAAAGTTCAGTTTAGAAAACTTAACTTCAGAGCCAAAGACCCTAAAATGAAAATGAAACGATAAACCGCTTGAAAAAAGAAACACTAATAGAAACTAGCTCACCTGATCCCCTTCCAACAATTCAGACCACTTCTTCTTGGAGATGAGCTCATGTGTTCTTTCATAAGGCAAGTTGATACGATAATTTAGATCTCCAAACCAAAATATCCTTCTGTTAAAGAATTAAAATGCGCTTAGGGTCCAATAAATTGAGAGGAGGGGTGGGGGTGGGGGAATGCTGATGCTTATTCTGAATTAGTCCTTAATTCAGCTTACTCGTGATCAAGGATTGTTTGAAGCAGTCCCATGCTAGACCCTGTACTGAATCGCGTTCTGCGATGAATTTCTTGGACATCAGCGTTTCTCCGAAGCTCATCGCCATTTTTTTCGCCTGAAGATAAGTGACTGCATATGAAGCAGAAGGGTGTTTGGTATATGGACATGCTGATTGATACTGATCCCTGAAAACACATAGGATTGTGTCAGTATATAGTTTAGACATCATGGGATCATTTTCCTTCATTGTCAAATGAAATCTATAGGTGAAAGAAAGTAATCTAACTTGATAACCAAATTAGGATGAGACTACAATCAGTAAGGAGCTATTTTTTTCAAAATTAACATAAACTTTCATGGTTTTCTCAATTAACTTTTTGAGGGTTTTCATGTGTTTATCATGTGACTGATTTCTCTTTCTTTGTCTTCTCTCCTGTCATATGGCTAAGATGATAGTTTTTGGAGAATTCTTAGAATTTTTGTAGTAGTTTTTGGTTTTTTAGAAGTTTAGGAGTAATGTGGGAAAACAATGAAAATTTACTATATTTTACGAAAATTAACATCAACAAGATCCTATAAAATCTTCCTGTAATAGCATCAATTTTATGAAAATTGACAGAACCCATCAATATGATATGCTGAAATTTCCGAAATTTTCTGAACATTCATAAAACTCTTGGATTGTCCTCAATATACTAGATGACTAAACTAATATGACAACAATGCAACATAAAGTATTTCAGTTGAAGAATGCACATAACAAGACTTGAAAGGCTAATGATGCAGAGAAACCTTACAAGCTGTAAACAAGAAGAGAAAACCTGACCTTGTTTCCAATGTACCCCATAATACCAACGCCAACAGTCGACACCTTCAAGTTCTGAATATATTTCCTCAGGCTTCGGCGAACCCATATCGAGTGAAAAATCCCAACCATCTGCTTGCTTGCAATCCTCACAAATGAAGACCTTCTCTTTTTGGACAGAACAGCATCCCAATTGTATTCAGGGATCAAACCAATTCCTGATGAATCCATTGAATCACAGCGCACCGGCTTGAATGATTTACAAGCTCTGAAAGATTTCACCGGTCTCAATGGATTTGCGCTGTCTGCAGCACATTTAGCCAGCAAGTCCAGTGACTGTTCAGGCCAAACCAGCCCGATCCTCTCTGAGCTACTTAGCATTTTCGTTAACTTCTTTTGTTGTGTTGTGATGGTTGGTTCAGGATTCGCCTCGTAGTTCACTGAAGTGAAATGATGACACCGTTCTAATCGCCTCACTGAAGCGCCTGCAGTATGTTCATTGCTCTCACTGGCCAAACTGAAGGATTCTTCGCCCAGTGGGTGGACTTCGTCATCGGTGTCACTGTCAGTTTCAGGCAGCAGTTCATCCATGGTGGCATGAGCATCATCTGATGGCTTGAACCTCAATGGAGAAGTGGGATTGCTGTAACACTTGTATTTTGGTTTTGCTGGTCGAATCCTATTCAGGGCATTGCGGATAAGGCATTCCCATCTCTGAACTGGGCGGTTGTCCTCAGAGCCAAAAATGTTGCCAGCATTCAGAGGAACAATCTCCTGCAGGCTGCAAGATGAATGGAAACTAAATACTTACATTCGCATGTCAATATGTAGCATAAACTGCATAATGAAGTCCATATGACACAATATAGGGAAATTGGCTGTGTACATATATATGATGTGCTTGCATTTAGTTTATGTTGAAAATGCAGATAAATCATGTACAATATGAGAATATTTCATCTGACAAAATGGGAAACTTGATTCTATGAGTCTTTAATGATCAATTGTTTTCGATTGCGGTTTTCTCTTTTTCATCCTAAATATGTTGCTCTTTCTGACATAAATTGTTTCATTATGACTAACTCATTAACGAGACAAGGTGAAATTACGATAAAAGAAGTTAAAACGCAGATACAGCTAAAACGAGTAGCTCAGTGAACGGACTATCTTGAAACGTAAGAACTATCGAAAGCCTGATTTCAGTACTACATAAGCATATAGAGTTCCATACAGTATGCACAAGCGAGCAAATGCATGTTGCGGAGAAATTTACCCGAGCACATAGATATCAGCAGGCTCCTGCATATCGAGCCATTCCTCGATGTCAAGGTCATCGGGTGGAAGTTTCCCTCCAACATTCCATGTCCCTACACAGACCCTGCCCAAAGCCATAAAAATTCAGGACCAGAACAAATATGTTTTCTCACTACATATCGATATATCAGTAAGCGAACAAGGATCGTATCCATATTTTACAAGAAATATTCAGAATCTGACATAAATACGTTAACATATATGAGTAGTTATGCACAGGAAGAAAAACAATCTAACAAGAAATTGCGACACATACCTGAGTTCTTTGGTATTTATGTACTGCGCACGTAGGGTCTCTGAGTTTCTTCTTCGTAGCTTGTAAGGAGCGCTTTCTGTAGAGTAGTTAACTGCATTTGGAAGTATTGAGTTATCGAAACAGATATGGTAAATTTAGTAATATTCGCATAAACAGATGTTAAAATTTTCCTCAAAGGAGGTCGTCAAAGGGATATAATATCGAAAATGAATGAATTCTAACATAAAACATAGTTAAAAAGAAATTCGGTTTCAAACAATGGCTTTTCTTGCAACCACCCACATTTTTTTTTATTTTGGTACAAAATTAATCAAAATACCAACTTAATGGCATCAAATAATAGCCCGTTAATTTGAGATTTTGGTCATAGTTCTCACTTGACATGGTATCTTAGTGCTTATCTTGCATATAATCGAATATATTATAGAAATAAGAGAAAAAATATAATGGAAATTTAAATTCATATACCAGTTGACTCCGCCTGATTCCCGTTGCCTCTCCTTTCCTTGTCACGCAATTCGTGCTCCCAATCTACACGATAAATAAGGGGAAGGCAAAAAAAAAAAAAAGACCAACCCGTGAAAACACATACAAACTAGCAGTTCAAATGAAAATTAAACACAAGACCGATATCTCTATTGCTTTCTTCACCTTCTTCATCATTAAAATCGGTTTCGTTGTCTCCTTCATCCGCGCTGTAATCAGACTCGTCGTTGCTGATGTTAAGCCACTTCTTGAACACAGTCTTCGGCCAGGAGTGCTGCAAACAAAAAAATGTGAGTTCTCAAAACAAACAGACCCTTAAACACCAACAGAGTTTGATAAGTTTGATTGCTTAGTGATCAACACCTCTCCTCGCTTTCTTGCGGCACTCTGCTTCATTTCTTGAGCAACTGAGAATTAATGAAACAAGTTAGACCGATTCGTGAATAAACTTTATTGTTATTACTTAAAAATTAGAAAAATAATGTACCAGTTGTTTAAATAATAGAGCACTAGCAACTGTTTATTTGCGGACAAAACATTAGTCACTAAGGGAGCACTATATAAAGTTACATAAAGGGTTTACTAATCCTTTTGAAATATGTGAAGTTATAGGAGTTCTTTTGGGGAGGGGCTCCGGACTTCGTCCGTGTCGAACGTATCTATAACATCTCTTTTTTGGATCACAGGTTGTAGTCAACACTTAATTTTGAGATTCTCCGCAACTCATTCTCATCTATTTGCAAGCTCAACTATCCTCACATCAGAAGATCAAATGCTCTATCGAGATATAACTTTTTCACCACTTGGGTGGAGGCACGCCTTACATGAAGCACAAATTGTAGCCTGCTGCCTGCTAACTCCTCTTCACCTTATGGGCGACATCACGCCTTATGTGGAGCAGGAGCACTGCTGCCAATTCCTCGAGAGCCCAATTAGCTTCACATAGGAGGCTCATCATTGCGCCTTTTTGCGCCATTAGGGTGATCAGGCCAATTGCACCTTTTGTACTTATTGGAGGATCGAACATCACTAATATACACGACTAAGTTTCGGAACATGACTTTGATATCAATTGTAAGGAATTTGGGCACCATTCCAAAAGACTAGCCTTGTAAGTGGAGTTACCCAAATCCTTATATATCCAAGATCCTCCCTGTATCTAGCCGATGTGGGACTATTTGTTTGACATCCAATTCAACAAAATTTAGAATGGATTGTTTCGTCTCCATTTAAAAAGATTGCATTGATTATGTTTGGACCAATTAAACTCCTTAAAATATGAAATACTCTAAATCTATACCTTGAAGTATACTTTTATTTTACTAGGATAGATTTGGTTTCCCACGTCGCTCTTTTCATTTCGGTTTCCCTATGAACCGACGTGAATAAAAATGTGGTTGCAATTTTGAAAATAGAACAAGTAATAGATTGTGTCGGGAAAAAATAAAAAGATTCCATGTCGGTTCTTTAAAGAACTGACGAGGAATCTCTAATCTTTCACGTCGGTTCATTATGAAACCAACCTTAAATACTATTTAACGTCGATTACACACAGAATCGATGTTATCATTCATTTCAAACTTCGCGCCAAGGACCAACCCATGTTTCTAACCCTAACTTGATTTCTTGCCTGCCTCGAGCCCCTCTTTCTCGTCTCTCTCTCTCTCTCCCCCTCTCTCTCTCTCGCACGCGCCCCCCCCTCAAGCCCCTCCTCCGCGTGCTCTAATACCCTCAGCCCCTCCTTTACGAGAGTTCTGTCCTCAGCAACCGCAGATTCTTGAAACAAGAGCAGCTTCGAGGATTTCCACGTTTTTTTCCCTCAAAAGGTAAGATTTTTATTTTTTTTCCCCTTAATTTAATCACTCTCTTTCTCTCTTCCCTTTGATATATTTCTGTTATTAGATCGCTCTCTGCTTGTGTTTGTGGCACATCTGTTGCCCTTTTGTGTTTGTATTTTTTCCTTCCTTGAGAAGTATCTATTAGTGATCGGCGATCAAGTTGTCATTAGGGTTAAGGTTTGTTCCTGTTGAAGGTAATCTATCTCTTTCCCGATCGGGCACGGTCTCTATAAGGGATTTGGGTTAATCTCTTGATTAGTTTTGATTGTAGTAAAATAATTTGGAAATTTTGCAATTTTTCTCTAGATATTTGTGATCTATTTACTTGATTATAAAACAGTGATTTAACCAAGTAATAGCAGAAATATATGATTTTTTGGTTGTTTTGTTTCAAATTTTCACTGAGAAGTCATTGAACAGTTTGAGTCCAAGGTTACCTTTTATGAAAATTGCTTTTTGGAATTACACCTTTTTAGTTTCTGGGGTTTACAAGCAATCATCTTGATCAACGGTCAAGATCATAAAAAATAAAAATAGCTTGAGGTTGTTTTTGATTGTCTAATTTTGTTGAAAATTTTTAACTTCATACGGTTTATGGTGATCTCAAGAGTGTGATTATGCAGGTTGTGATTATAGAACAAGGGTAAGGATATGCATTGGTTCTTTTGTTAAGAGCAAGACATGAATGTCTCTGCTCTTTTGACATCTGCAGTGCGAAATCTTTTTTAAAATTCTATTTCATTTATTTTAGAATAGGTATTAGACCAGTCTTAAACTAGAGAGAAAAGTCCGTGTGCTTGTACTGGTTTGCCATGCTTGATGTGTGTGTGTGTGTGATGGTGGTGGGGGGTGTGTCATGCTTGGGGGTGTACGTGAGAGAGTGGTGGTGATGGTGTGATGTTGTGTGTGCCATACTTGATGTGTGTGGCGGTGGTGGAGTGTGTCATGTTTAGGGTGTAGGGGGTAGCACAAGTAAATTACTCTTTACATAGTGTATGTTGTTGTTAATTCAATATTTGTTTTTGATATCTAGACTAGGTAAAGATGGATCAAAAATGAATGGATGCTAATAGGTTAGGTATATAATATTGGAATGGTGTAGAGAAGTTTATTAAGTTTATTGTTAAGCGTGCCAATAATCCTAATCGTATTAAGTGTTCGTGCATAAGCGACCATTTATTCATTAATGAGATTGATAAATAGTTAACTTGAAAAGTTATGATTGAAGTATTAAGAGACCATTTATTCATTAATGAGATTGATAAATGTTATACAAGATAGATATGACATGATGAGAGTGCAAGAGATAGACCAATTAATTCAGATAATAGAAAATATGATGAAAGAGAAAAGTTGATTGTAGTGAGGGTGATAAATTAGAAGATATGATCCATGGTGTATAATATCACTTTATGGATTGCTGACACTTAGTCCAGAGCTTGAAAGATGACGCAGAAAAATATTTATATGTTAGTTGTTCTAAATTCACTAAATTGTCTGCAGTGTTAAGATTATACAATTTGAAAGAAGAAAATGAGTGGAGCGATAAGAGTTTTACAGGCTTACTCAATCTCTTAAAAGATATACTTCCTGAGGATAATGAATTTTCGGATCATACATATGATGCCAAGAAGATTATGTTCTCTATGAGTATGAATTACGAGATGATACACGCTTATCCCAATGATTGTAATTTATATAGAAAGAATTATGAAAGTTTGGAGAGCTGTCCGGTTTGTGAAGTAGACCAGTACCAGAAAAATAAAAATAAAATTCCAACTAAGATATTATGGTAATTTTCAGTAATATCTAGATTTAAACGTATGTTTAGAAATTTGATGTGGCATTCAGATGGAAGGATTTCAGATAATATGCTTCAGCATCCAGCTGATTCTCTGCAATGGAATATGATCGATTCGAAGTTTTTTTATTTTGAGTGTGATGGAAGAAATCTTCGACTAGATCTTTCGTTTGATGAAATGGACCTACGTGGTAATATGAGCAGCACGCATGGTATATGATTAGTTATTTTAACTATTTATAGTCTTCCTCCCTGGTTGTGCATAAAGCGCAAGTTTATAATTTTATTATTGCTAATATCAGGCCATAAACAGTCGGAAAATGATATAGATGTTTATTTGACAACTCTTATTGAAAATTTAAAGATAATATGGGAAAAATGTGTTGAAGTGTTCAATGCATATCATCAATAAAATTTCAAACTCCGAGTTATATTACTTTAAATAATCAATGATTTTTCAGCATATGAAAACTTGTCAAAATATAGTATGAAAGGACACAAGGCATGTTCTATATGTGAAGAAGACATATTTTCTCTCCAATTAAAGCATAACAGAAAGACAATATACCTTGGTTATCAGAGATTCTTGCCCAAGTCCCACCCTTATCGCAGGCTATGAAAAGCTTTTAATGGATCTACAGAAGAAGAAGGATCTCTAAAGGCATTGATCAGTGAAAAAGTATTCAACGGGTGAACCATCTCATAGCAGGTTATGAAAAAAAGAAGCAAAATACAGTTGAAAAGAATGTGAGAAAGAAGTCAATAGTTTTTTTATCTCTCATATTGAAAATTTTGTTTGTGAGACACTGCCTTAATGTCATGCCTATTGAGAGAATGTATGTGATAGTATTATTGACACATTCTCAATATACTAAAAAGACTAAGGATGGAGTCAAAGCTAGAAAAGATTTGGTTGAAATGTGTATACAGAAGCAGTTGGCACTAGAGCAGAAAGGGCAAAATATATATTTACTACCAGCATTCCATACTTTGTCTAGAAAAGAAAAGATAGACTTATGTCAGTGTCTTACTGGGATTAAGGTGCCAAGTGGTTACTCATCAAATATTCGAAGCCTCGTTTTACTGAAAGATTTAAAGCTAGTTGACTTGAAATCTCATGATTGTCATGCATCAATGCAAAAGTTGTTACATGTAGCTATACGTTCCGTGTTGTCACAACATACCTATCATGTCATCACCCGACTTTGCTTTTTCTTCAATGCAATATGTATCAAGGTAATTGATCCAACAAAATTAGAAGAGTTATAGAACGGTGCTATGGTATCTGTGGTAGACTGAGATGTATTTTTCACCCTCATTTTTTTGATATCATGGTGCATCTAATAGTTCATTTGATCAAAGAGATTAGACTATGTAGTCCGATCTTATGGTGATATATCTATTTGAGCGATACATGAAAATATTAAAAGGATATGTGAAGAACCAAAATAGACCTGAAGGTTGTATTGTTGAATGTTACACATATGAAGAGGCAGTTGAATTTTATAATGAATTCTTGTCAAATGTTGAAGTTATATGACTTCCTAAGAGGGTGTGTACTAAGAGAACATATGAAAATGATAAAATTGGTCTTGATGTGGATACTATCAGTCGTGACTTATGGTGTCAAGAACATAGATATATCTTGAATAACACTGATGAAGTGCAACTTTACATAAATAAACATGTGGACTATATAAAACACATCAATTCAATTAAATCAAGGAGTGAGAAGTGGGTAACAGATGAACATAATAAATTGTTCATTAAGTGGTTCCAAAATCAAGTGGCTTCTTAATTGTCAACTAAATCAAACTGTATTTCTAAAAATTTAAAAAATCAAGAGTTAGCCAAAAGAGCTATAGCCAAGAAGACTTTTTGCGCAGACAAAAAAGGCTTGTATTGTCCAAAAAGAAAGTTATTCGAACTTCTCTTAGTTAAATTGAATGATCAGTATCTCAACAGTAGAACCAAGGGTCTTATCGTCGCATTGCGACACTACTTTCTCATTAATGGAGAAAGAATTCCCCAGGAGAGTCACCATCTTGTTTTTCATTAAGAAAACTTTGAAAATTCGAGAAGAATTATAAGTAAAAGAGTTTACAGAGTTCTTTTACAGAGTTGATTCTGGAAAGTGTGTCGGTAAAGTCTGGTCAGCGCGCGATCACTTTATCCCTTTGACGATGCGAGCAATGAGCTTCGAATCTACTATTAGGAATTCTCACCAGATTCAGAAAATTCCTTTGAAGGATTAGGGTGTTAGAACCCTATATTAATCCTTGAAGATGAGGAAAATGATTTCCCTTTGGTCTTGGAAACAAAAAGTCTCTTGGATGTGAGTAACGCACTCTCTGTGCTCTTCACACACTTGTTTTCTCTTACACGTGTTGTGCCTCTTCTTTATCCTGCTAGTGGGCTATTTATCGACTCCACAGGATTAAGCATCTCCTAAAAATCAGCAAAAGCTGTTAAAAATAACCTTTAAAGCCTATCTGGGGAGGCTAAAATAGCCTATAACAAGGATAGAAAAGCCTCTGGTGAGGCAAGCCAACAGTCGTTGGCTTTAGGGGAAACACGATCCCCTTAATTATCTCCTATTAGTGAGGGATATAATGGGGTGTAGCCACTAATTAAAAGTGACCATTAACCCTACTAAGTTTGTGGGGGTGTCAGCCCACTATTCGCCTAAGGGTTTTGAAACAGACAACTGTTGACGAAGCTAGCTGTTTTCCATTGATTTGTAATGCTGGAAGACTTACAAAATTCAGGGAGAATTACAAGTAATTAAAAGAAAATTTACAAGAGATCTCCTCTCAGAGTTTCTGGGGAAGTACGCCAATGGAAGCCTGGTCAGCGCACGACCACTTTGTTCCGTTGACGATGCGAGTGATCGATTCTTCGAGTCTTCTACTTAAGAATTTTCTTCTCGCCTGATTCTGAAAATTCTTTAAGGGAAAAGATCTTGAAAGTATTAGCACCCTGAAAAAGAGAAGCAAGGTTCTCTCAAGAAGCTCTGAAGCTAGAGATTCTCCTCTTCAGAAAGCCTTTCTAGTCTTCAGCTTCTTGATGGGAAAAATTCAGCCTCTTGATGGGAAAAATCTAACCCTTAGCATGCCTAGAAATAGACTATTTATAGGCATTATGAGGTGTAACAGCCCCTCTTAAAAATCAGCAGATTGATTTGGTCAATCTGATCTAACTTCGCTCCTGAAGCCAAAATAGCTTCGCGGCAAAGCTAATTATAGTTGGAGCGAAGTTAAAGACCCCTGCACAGAGTTACTTAGCCAGCTGGCTTCGGGTTTGTTGCACCAACCTCATGATTCTCTCCACTAATCATGAGATTTGTCTTGATCCTCTCCAACTGATTGAGGAGTGATTGGATCAATGCAAATAACTGCCAAATATGTGATAATCATCATATTAATCCCGTGTTGAGATTTAAAGGGTCAAAATAATGATCATATAAGCTCGCGGCGGAGCTAGCTCACAGCGGAGCTAAGGAAAGAGCTTTACGTGAAGCTAAACCCACAGCGGAGCTACAGAGCTAACTGCGAAGCTGGTACATAGCTCTTAACAGAGCTATAAAGAGCCTCAGGCAAAGCAAGAAAATATAGCTTGCAGTAAAGTTAGGTGTTAACTTTTAGGGTTTTCATCAGAGGATAGCAATTGGCTCACTGTCTGCTTCACTAGATCAGTGGAGTCCAAATCATCGTCTTGTCCATCAAGAATGGACAAGTCTTCAGCCTGTCTGTGACTTATCTTTTGGAAGTATTGACAAGTTAGACATTGTTCTAACCGGTTAAAGTGCTGCCTGAGACTTTGTCTTCTCGGAGTGTCAACACTAGCCTGTTAGCGAAGCTAGGCTAGCGGCGAAGCTAGGCTTGTAGCTTCTGGCGAAGATGGTCTATTGGCGAAGCTAAGCTAGCGGCTAGGCTTGTAGTTTCTGGCAAAGCTGGCCTGTTGGCAAAGCTAAGCTAGCGGTGAAGCTAGAGTTGTAGCTTCTGGTGAAGCTGGCCATTGGGCGAAGTTCAGCCCTTTTGGGCGAAGCTAGGCTTCAAGCTCCTGGCGAAGCTAGTCAATTTGGGTAAAATGACAATCTTCCTAGGCTTATTTAAGCTTGTTTAAAGGTGTGCTTGATCCGCTTTACACTTGCAAGGTCTGGATGACTAATCTATCTATCGTGAATTGATGCGAGCCTGACAAAATGTAAACTGATTGCCAAATTGTCTACGACTTGTCTTTTAAAAGTGTCGACAAATTAAACGTTTATACAAATCAGTTGAAGAGCTCTCTGAGATTTTTGTCTTTTAAAAGTGTCAACAAATTTTACTTGACTTTCTTACTCGTGAATTTCTCCAGGGTAGCGATGCGGAGAACTAACTCCTCTGGGAGGGGAGAAGGTAATAAAAGAGGCATGAGTAATTACCCTAATGCCTAAAGAACAATAAAAAAAGAGCTAACAGTTCCTCTTCTAATCCCTTAAATTCCTAACCAATGAAGATTTTCTTGTGGAAATATCTTCAGTGGCTGAAAGTAATACTACGCATTAACTTCATCAAGAAAAATAGCAAGTAATACTCAAGCTAACATCTTCATTAGAAAAAAAATTTTAGTGAGGTTGTTCAACAAGAACATTCTGTTTTCACAAAAGAAATCTCAAATATCATTGTTCATATTGAACAAGAGATACCTGAATAAGGTAGAAAAATTAAGACAAAAATATTTGGGCAATTTATTTTACACTACCTTGGTTAATAAACCTAGACAATGAATGCAATCCTTGTTGATGAGAAGGATGTCGCAAAAGAACATTATTATCCAAATTCCAATTCTAACCAACCAACCAACCACCTTTAGTAAGTGCATCATTAAAATTGTACTTTCACCTAAAGATTTGAGATTTAACACCTATCGTGTAGGGAGAGAGGAGATAGAAGAGATGGAAGAAGGTAGCACAGAGATCAGAAGATAAAGGAGCAAGACGACGCATTGAAGCATGCCAGGTTAGCTCCCGGTCGACTGCACGGTCGACCGGTATGCACGACATGCACAGGAATAGCCCGACCGTGGCAAGGAGCGGTCGACCGCACGGTCGACCGACTGAAAGCAGGTTGCTATCTGTTTGGGTCCGGTCAACCGCCCGGTCGACCGTAGACATGGGTCGGTCGACCGGCCGGTCCACCGACAAACGCGTTTTGGCTTTCCTTTTGGGATTCAAATTCCTTTTCTGTTTGGGATAGAATCAAATCGGGGTTTTCTAAAATCTAGGGACTCTGTGGCTATAAATAAGGGCTAGAACCCTCATATATTGCATCCTGAAAGTTCCCTCAAGTATTCCTCTTGTATTAGTTTGTATTGATTGTTGAATCAATAAAATCTCTCCCCTTTCCCCGAGGACGTAGGCACGTTGCCGAACCTCGTTAAATACTATGTTGATTACTTTTCTCTATTATTTTCTCTGTTCTTGTCGTGTTGGGTATGTCTCCGGCTATATCAATCTCCGCCTGGTTGGTAGATTCCTCAGAGAGGTTGTTGTCCTACGCACAACAATTGGTATCAGAGTATCCCAGGTTAGTCGTGGGATCGTGTGTTGATTCCAAGAGCATCGGTTGCTGTTTGGCGAAGATCGTGTGTCGATCTCGGAGGGGCGTTGAGACTGCTTATGGGATCGTGTGTCGATCTCAAAACAGTATGTAGATTGCTCGAGGAATCAATTTGGAGGAATAGATTGCTTCGGAAACTCTTCGAGGGTTTCGCGTGGAGGTAAAGATCCTATCTTTATTTAGTTTGTTTTATCTAACTCCGTTTGTTTTCACATTGCTTTGAGGAATCAGTTGAGAAGATGGCGGGAGAAGGTGGCTGGAGAAGGTACATCGAGAAAATCTATGATCCACAGCCGTTGAGGATTGATATGGTGAAGTTCAACGGCACGAACAACGTCGTTATGTGGAGATGTGAGGTGATGGATGTGCTGACGGCATCAAACCTCGAAGACACTCTACGGTTAGAGAAGAAGTTGGCATCAACAACTGAAGAAGATTGGGACAAGATGAACAGAACGACGTGTGGCTTGATCAGGTCTTGTTTGACACAAGACATCAAGTATCATGTGTTGCATGAGATATCTACGAGTAGCTATAAGAGATCCTGGAGAAGAAGTATCTGACGAAAAGCATAGAATCGCAGTTGCAATTGAAAAGTAAGCTTTATAGTTTTCAGATGCAAATAGGATGCTCCATCAATGAACACTTGAATCGCTACACGAAACTTCTTACAGATCTACTTAATGTGGATGTGGAGATCGATGAAGAGGATAAGGCGGTAATCCTATTGAATTCTCTTCCTAGAGAAGAGTATGAGACCTTTACTCTTAAATTATCAATGGAAGAAAATTCCTTGAATACAGTGAGGTGTATGCTGCTCTTGTGAGTTATGAAGTAAGGAGACATGACAGACTCTCTTCTTCGGAGAACACAACAGCAGAGGCATTGGCGATAAGAGATAGGAGTTCCAATAGGAAGGGAAGAGATGATCAGGGAAGATCAAAGTCCAGATCAGGCTTCAGAGATCTAAAGAGGAATCAGTGCGCCTTGTACAAGGAGATAGGGCACTAGAAAGTTGATTGTCCGAAGGCCAAAGGTAAGAAGATGAGTCAAAGACCGAGGCAAATCTCGCACAAGCAGATGGATCGGATTCAGACTCATCAGTATTTTCTCTCTCTGTTACTACTCCTACTGTTGATTACTCAGATAATACTGAGTGGATCTTAGATATCGAAGCTACCTATCATGTGCGCCCGAACAGGGCATGATTTTCTAACTTTGAGAAGCTAGATGAATGTTACACGGTCATGGGTGATAATCATCCGTGTAATATAGAAGGGATAGGTACAGTCCGTGTCAAGATGGTTGATAGGATAGTACGAGAACTGAAGGAGGTGAGGTATGTACCTCAACTCAAAAGGAATCTTATCTCTATTGGCACTTTGAAAGCATTGGGTCTTGTGATATCTATACGAGAACGAGATGGTGTTCTCAAGATGATCAAAGGCTCAATGGTGGTGATGAAGGGCGTCCGCCGGAACAATCTCTACTACTTGAAGGATAGTACGGTTACAGGCCAGGTGGAGACATCTAGTTCTTCAGATGATGGTTGCACAAAGGTCTGGCAGGTGAAGGTCGGACAAGGAGGTGAAAGGTCTTTGCAAGCTCCTGCAAAGAAGGGATCATTAGAAGGTGCTGCTACCTGCAACTTAGAGAATAAACACAGCATTCTGGACAAGAAGAAGGTGAATTCAGCACCAGTACTCACCGCTCAGAAGGTCTTCTTGATTGTGTTCCCGTAAGCATTTGGGGGCCTGCTAAGACTGCATCGATTGGAGGTCACAGGTACTTTATCTCTTTATTGATAATTTATCTAGGCATTTTGGATATATCCCATGAGATAAAGGTATGAAACCCTAGATATGTTGGTGAAGTGGAAAGGAATAATGGAGAAGCAGACAGGAAAGAAGATCAAGGAGCTACAAATTGGTAATGTTGAAAGATACATGAACCAATTCTTACGATTTAGCCAGAACACTGGTATTGGTACTCACTTCACAGATGGATTACATGGGTTGGCTAAGGAGATAAACCGTTCCTTGCTGGAGAAGGCTCGGTGGTTGTTGTCTAATGCACGATTAAACAAATCATTTTGGGCTGAGGCGATTGTGTATGCTAGTCATCTCATAAATGGATTGTCATCGACTGCGATAGGAGGTAAAGCTCCACTAGAAATGTGGTCTGAGAAAGCTACTCAAGGTCACGGTTTGCTGTAGGAATTTGGAAGTCCGGCTTACTTTCGTGCCAAAGATGGCATGGTGAATCCACGAGCAAAGAAGTTTGTATTTTTGGGTGTCAAGAGAAATATGAAAGCTACAGGTTATGGGACCCCAAAAATAAGAATATTGTGTTGAGTCAGCATGTCACATTTGATGAGACTTTAGTGTTGAAGTCTACAGTCTCTCAGCAGATGGAAAGGATGAAGACCAAGGAAGTATCGCAGCGGGTGGAGGTTGATGCTACTCCACCATCTCCAGTTGGTTCGGTATCAGTGAAGACTTTACCGAATGTGAGACCGGGTGGAGATCATGTAGCCAGGGTTGATACTGAACAGGTTGAAGACATTGATGAGAATGTCTAATTGTTTACAGCCATTGGAACCAAGGTAAAACCACGCACGTGGGTGAAGAAGCATGAATATCAAGCTTGTGACCATAACAAGCTCAAGTTGAAGGCCGTTGTTCTCCATGACGGTAGTGAGGAGGTTCATATAACTCAGCCAGATAGGTTCGCTGCTGAAGATTCAGGTACATGTGCTTGAGCTTGATAGAACTCATTTGAATGAACTACGGTTGGCTTGATCCTTTGGGCAAGGTACGTAGGCAGCCGTAAAGGCGCAACCACATTTGTTGATGAAACCTGCATGAAGCTATTTGGGTTCTCGAGAAGCTGATTGGAACTTCACGTAAAGGTGGAGAGACTTCACGTAGAGGTGGTGTTATGGCTAGTTGAACTTCACGTAGAGGTGAGGTGTTGTAATCTCGATGAATAGTTGATCTTCTGGTAAGAAGATATTTGAGCTTGCATAGGAGAGGTGTGCATCCAGTTTGTTGAAGCCGATGATGGTATTCGGTGTACTTTACTCAGACTTGGTTGGACCGTCAGTTGAAGACATGTAGACTGGAAAGAGCCAGTCAGTTGGAAAGTCAGTGTTGACTGATGATGAGTTCTTCGTGAGGTCATGTAGTTGCTGAGTAGGAGACACGTTCGGTGATCGACATGTATGAAAGTTCTCCTAAGATGAAGTGTAGGGAAGACATGTGTGGTGCATCAGTTGATAGCTGAGCTAAAGTTCAAAGACGAGATCGTGTGTCGATTTCGCCGAGATCGTGTGTCAATTTCACCGGAGCGCTCAAGCCGAGATCGTGTGTCGATTTCGCTAGGTGATAGACTAGAGTTCGTTGGAGATCGACTCAGATTTGAAAAATCTTCACCGAGGTGGAGTTTGTAGGAAGAGAGGAGATAGAAGAGATGGAAGAAGGTAGCACAGAGATCAGAAGACAAAGGAGCAAGACGGCGCATTGAAGCTGGCCAGGTTAGCTCCTGGTCGACTGCACGGTCGACCGGTGGAGAAGGCTGGTCGACCGCCCGGTCGACCGGTATGCATGACATGCATAGGAATAGCCCAGCCGAACGCCAGGTCGACCGTGGTAAGGAGCGATCGACCGCACGGTCGACCGACTGAAAGCAGGCTGCTCTCTGTTTGGGTCCGGTCGACCGTGGACATGGGTCGGTCGACCGTCGACCGGCCGGTCGACCGACAAACACGTTTTGGCTTTCCTTTTGGGATTCGAATTCCTTTTCTATTTTGGATCGAATCAAATCGGGGTTTCTTAAAACTTAGGGACTCTGTGGCTATAAACAAGGGCTAGAGCCCACATGTATTGCATCCCTGAAAGTTCCCTCAAGTATCCCTCTTGTATTAGTTTGTATTGATTATTGAATCAATAAAATCTCTCTCCCCCTTGCCCCAAGGACGTAGGCACGTTGCCGAATCTCGTTAAATACTGTGTTGATTGCTTTTCTTTATTGTTTTCTCTGTTCTTGTCGTGATGGGTACGTCTCCGGCTATATCAGTCTCCGTCTGGTTGGTAGATTCCTCAGAGAGGTTGTTATCCTGCGCACAACACATCGATCGGTTCCAATAATTAAAGCAGGAATTGAAACTCAGTTTCACAATTACTGGGATTATATATCAGCATTCCACAAAACCTTTTTATATGATAATATCTAACTAACTAAACATACATGGTTTATAAAACTAAGTCTGTCGCTCTTCATAAGGGTATACCAACATGGTTTTATGATTGGCGGCACAAATATTGTGGTAACCTTGAGACCCTACTAGAACCAATTTTAAAGTTATATAACACTTGAGTAGATACTCATCTAATTATTCATAATATGAATGAAAATGATATTCTCGAAGGCAAGAGAATTGAGCACTCACTCAGACGATCAACTGCAGTGCATCTAGCACATGACAAAGAGTGAGCTCTTGGCAAGGCAATCATCAATAATATTGCCCTATCTTTAATAAAAGTAACAGTAATAGATTAAAATAATTGTGGCTCAGGAGAAACATCATATAAAGAATGCATCTTGCCAAATAAAGAAAAGAATCTCTTTAATAAAGAAAACATCTCTTTTAGAAAAAGATGATGGTGTCAAAGTATTTGGATGCTTTTCCCACGGCAAGGATTCCTTCTCGCCTCTCTAAATCCCAGTCACTACAGTGAAGGGGGAAAAAAAATTCTCACTGAAAAAACTTGTAACGCTCGACTTCTCTTGTTTCTTCTCCTCTATAAAATTATTGTAGAATAAAGTATAAGTTTTAGAATAAAACCTGCATTAGGCATCTAATCTGTAAGTTTTTCTTTTTGTGCTTCCTTGAATCATATGTAACGACATCACAAGTTGAAATTTGACTTACTATGCATATCTTTAAAGGCAAACTTGATTAAAACTTTAATCTTATAAAATGTGATTAATTTTGAAACTTTAGAGTTTAGTCTAACCCATTAAACATTAAGATGTCCATCTTAATAAATAATATAGCCGGTTTGAAAAACAATTTCTTTTTATTTTTTATCGAACTTCTCTCTCTCTGTTTTTTTCCTTCGAAGGATCAAATTATCTAGTATGTGCAAGATATTAGCATGGCACTGATACCTCGCAAAAAACAAGAGAGAGAAGTAAGAGTCTTTTCTCTTTACGGTCTCTTTCCCTTTCCTACAGAGTACAATGTTGGTATCTTCACATTCTCTACTAATTTTTTTACCAGTGTTGTGAAAAGTGAATCTTCTCTAATTTGCAGCAGAGACCTCCATTATTCTTGCAAAATGATGTCAAAAACAAAGAAAGTTTGGAAGAAAAAGAAAATAAACAGAAGAAAAAAAAGCACTCAAGACGGCCGACATCACCAACAAAGAAACAGCCAGAAAATGGATTCTGTGGGAAATTCTGTTCCCTTGTCGTTCTCACATAAAAGACAAAGAGAGAGAGGATAAAGTTGAAAAGTCCTAAGAAAGGGTAAAAAAACACAGCACTGCAGAATTTCTCTCAAAATAAAATAAAGACTGCAGAATTCTGCCAAAATCTTATTCTTCAACTTATTACACTCTAGAATCTCTCAAATGAATCTTACATTAAACGGAGGAAAATTCTCAGTAAAGATACAAGAAAAGATTCTTCAAAAAAATATCACTGAAATTAAATTGGAAATCAAAGAAACTAAATAATCGCGAAAACCGACAGATTAAGAGACTAGAGATCAAAGAAAATTGCACCTGAGATTGTTCTTTTTCAGCTTCTTGAGCTTATTGAGAGTTCACTTCTCTCCTCCAACTGTTACTGATAATTGAATTGAGTGTTGAAAGAGGGAAAAAAAAGAGAGAGTCTTTCTTAGTTTCTTTCTCCTGAGATATTGCAAGCCCTTTTATAGCAGTCTCCGTTGAAATGTTTCTAGACACGTGTCCTTCCTCTCGGTGCCTCAGTTGAAATGACTGTTTTGCCACTGCAACAGGAAGGTTCACGTTGCCATCTTGAGGTTCCCAAGATTTTTGTTACATTTAAACCCCTACAAAACTTCGTATTTGCGCAACGAATTGGGGCCAGCTCATACAAATTATTGTTGCGTTGGAGGTTGACAAATTATCTTCAAAAAAAAAAATTCAGTCATTTTCTCTTGTAGTCCACGGAGACAAATGGTGCACATCAACGAGGGCTATCGAATTTAGACAGCAACCTACAGTACGACATCTAATATGCGAGGGCATACTACTGCACTATAAAAGGTATATATCAGCAACACGTATATAGTGTACATGTTCTCAGCACTTAGAAAAAGTTTGTTTTTCTAAAAAAAGTCCAAGTACAATAATAAATCTAGCATTCATCATATTACAATATAGTCGGATCTTTTATTCTAGAACTCTTGGCTTTCAAAGTACTACCTTCGTCCGATTTTATTTATCATTTTTTGATTGGACACGAGAATTAAGAATTTATAGGGAGTTGAAGTTTAAATGATAAGAGTAGCATTGAGAATGGTAAAAAATAGTATTGGAAATGATAAAAGTATATTGTGAAAGGTAAAAATAGTATTGGGAATGATAAAAATGTATTGAGAATAATAAAAATAGCATTGAAAATTGTAAAAATAATATTAGAAGTTAAAATGGACTACTAATTTGAGATAAAATTTTGATCAAAAACACACTGCTATTCTCAGACGGGAAAGTACTGAAGCTTGGTAGATGATAAAGGATGCCTGGAGAGATTTTTTTCCCCCCCACAAATAGTGAATTTGTTGAGGACTAGATTGAAGTGAATTTATATTATGTGACGTAAGGATGAGTATAATAATAATAATAATAATAATAATAATAATAATAATTTTGTGACAGATAAATTTGCGGGGGAGAGAACACATGGCGGCATTCCACTCGCTTTCGTCGTTATCAGGCGACCAAACCGACGAATATTATTTAAGTATCTTATAAGATACAAGATAATATTTGTGACAGCTGATTCGCGTGGGACAAACACATGGCCACATCCCACTGGCTTCCAACAAATATTATTTTTAAGCATATTATAAGATATGAGAGAATCCAACCACATTCACTTGATGTTTAGCTCCAAACAGCAAACAGGCTTAACTGAAAGAAGCTAAGACAAGGAAACAGACTTCAATTGTTCACTTGCAAATTGCAGCAAGTCAGTTTTCACGGAGTATTTGTTAGTATTCGTACCAGCCTCTTTTAGTCTTTTTTTCACAAACTGCTGGACAAGTTTAGTGGTGTTTGTCTGTCATGAAGTCGAGCTATTGTATAATATTTTTTTTAGGCGTCCCTGTTTTCAGTTTGAAAAGTTCTCTTGTCCGCTCAAACCCACGACCCCACGTGAGAGAAAAAGATGTGCATATTGTGATAAACGCTATCAAATAATAAAAGTAACAGCGGAAACGCTTAGTGATCTATCGTAATAAGTAATATAACTTGATCACTATAAGAACATGAACACAAATCAAGAGTACAAGATTTTATAAGAAGAGGTCGGAGAGAAATTCTTATTAACTTGAGAAGTAAGAATAGGGTTTATAAAGATCTCACACAAGGATCTCTCAAATTCTTAATACAAGAGTGAATACAAAGTTCAAGGGCTCGAAAAACCAATAAATCAATCTCATATTTATAGGAAACCAAACACCCAGAATTTGAGTCAAATCTGGAATCATAATTCAACTTGAAATAGAATCAGAATTCAGATCGGATACGCACGGAGACACCCAAATTGTTGCTGCTATCATAGAGCTATCGACAGGGTTGTCGATAACGTTGTTTTGAAAGTTGGTTTATCTCAGATTTTTGACATCTTTCCCAGAGCTGTCGAAAGCTGGTGTCAGCTTTCAAAAGCTTCTTTTGAAAACCCTGTTAATTTTTGTGCATGTTCTGACTGCTGAATCTCTTGGAATCTCCTAAAGCTTTTGAAACCCTGTGAATTTTTGTGCATGTTCTGGCTGCTGAAGCTCTTAGAATCTGCTCTACCTTATCGTATAGTCTTCTCCAATGAATGTGAGACACCCAAAATATCAATAATCTCCACATTGACTCACATTCCATTAGTCCTTTGTAGAATTGGCATTCACACCATCAAATAAACTTTCTCCCTCTTTTGTGACTTCACACGGCTCCCCTCGAAAGCTCATTCACCACCTTATCTTTAGAGAACACTGATGAGGTTCATAGATGCTCTGAACTTCTCCACCGGAATGGTTTTTATTATCATGTCTGTTGGATTCTTTTTTGTACTAATTTTGATCAAATCGATAATCTTTTTTACTGCAACCCAGTGATGCATCTTGTGATACCTTACATCGATGTGAAATCACCTAGAGGGGGGTGAATAGGTGATGGCTATATGAATTATGGCAATTTTGCGGAATTAAAACTTTCACACACAAATAGCACAAATAAAGACTTGCAATAAATACAACAATTAAGGTGCAAGAATTGAAATGAGTAGAGTTAGAGAAAATTGATCAAACGCAAACGCAAGGATGTGTTTCCGAGGTTCGAGCCACGCTCTACGTCCCCGCCTTCACACTTGAAGGATTTGCACTACTATCGTTGATCCCACCGGATCGCCAATACAAGGACACACTTGTCCCTTACACTTGTGATGCCGCAACACCACCCGAAGCTCACTAGCTCCCTTGAGGCCGATGCCTCTACAACTTCACTCCAAGAAGAAATGAGTGATCACACTTGATCACTTTACAAAAGCTCACTTGCACAATCCTAGAACCAAATATGTAGATGTAAAGCTTGGGATTGTGGTGTGCAAAATCTAGAGAGAAGCTAGAGGAATAGGCTACAAGTTGGGTGTTGGGAATTTAGGCTTTGGAAAATCTTTTATGAAGGAAAGCTTTGAAAATCTTTGTAAAAACTCTTATGAAATATTTTGCAATAGTTGTCTAATCAATATGAGGTGACCCTCTATTTATAGGGGTCAAAAACAGCCTCAAAAACTCGTTGGAGACAAATCCCAAAAAGAAAAACAGTCAGAAAAACTAGCTGTTGGATCTGTCAGAACTTTTGACAGATTCCGGTCGACCGGGTCGGTCGACCGCCAACGGTCAAAAATATGACCGTTGGGGCTCATCGGTCGACCGGGTCGGTCGACCGAAAACTCCTGTAAACGTAGGGTCTGTTTGGTTGTCGTAACTGGCCGTAATTCGTAGTTGTAATTGGTAAAGTCTTTTACAATTGTAAATGAGTTACATGTATGTAAATTTTACGGTGTTTGGTTGGTAATATAAAATTGTAAAGTGGGAAAATGTATTGTACTTTACGGTGTTTGGTTGTCGTAATGTATAAGTCGTAAGTGAAAAAGTTGACTGCAAAATTAACTATTTGGTGATTTTAAAAGTTTTAATACTGTAAATAAATATTAAAAAAATTAAATATTAAAAAATTTTAATATTAATATAAAAAAATAATACAAATTTGTATGACCACAAAATTAACTATAACTGGGCTGTAAGTGAGTGATAACTGGGTTGCAAGTGAGTGTTAGTTGAGTTACGTAAGTCTTTTATGAATTACGGTCCAAACAAACGCCGTAGTTGTAACTGGGTAGTAAGTCATTTACGAATTACGGAGTTTTATGCGAAACAAACGGCCCCGTAAATGAACTTCGGTCGACCGGGTCGGTCGACTGATATAGACGTGCACAGTATTGTGCACATCGGTCGACCGGGCCGGTCGACCGGTTACTGTGAGTTCTGAAAAACAGAACTTCCAGAACCAGAAAACTTGGATTTTGGTTTTGGGTTTTGGGTAAGATTTGGAACTTGTAAAAACATGAAGTATAAGCATGTGTCATACTTCAATCATGTTAAAAATAGTTTGATAAAATTCTTTTGAACACAAACTTGTTTTTCAATGAAAATGTTTTTCCAAAACTATTGTTTTTCTAAAAAGCGTATTTTCAAATATGTTCTCTTTTAAAAACTAAGTTAGAAATGGAATTGAAAAATCTTTTTGAAGCCATGAACCTAACTAGAGGTGTGTGGTGTGATAATCCCATAGCTCTACTTCTAATATCTAGCTTTGACAAAATATCTAAAATAAAAATAAAAATACAAAGCTTGTTTTCTTCAATGTCTTGATCTTGTCATGATCTTGTCTTGATCTTCTCTTCAACGTCATATTCCCGAAGCTTCCTATGTGCTTTGGCTTGGGAATGCAAATCTTGGGCGAACTCCAAATGTGTGAGTCTTTTAGCGGAGCCGTCAAAAACCTATTTCTTGAGCCTGAAATCCTTTTAAACAAGATTATTAAATACATAACTAAATATGTTTTGCTATCATCAAAATAACCGGGATAATGGCCTTTGGGCCAACAATCTCCCCCTTTTTGATGATGGCAAAACATATGTAGTTATCACAAGATATTTTGGGTAGAGTCTTCAAATGAAGCTCCCCCTCAACACAAGCATATATATAAAAATCATACTCAGGCATATTATCACAAATCATAATCATAAACATTTTATTTCCATGCCAACAAAAGATGCCAAATACTCATGTCATATCATAGATGAAGGAAATGAGTCTCATACATGACATAAATACATAAAACACATAACCATATCCATGTCCACAATACAAAATAAAAATACATGACAAAGCAAAAGATGTCCAACACAAAATATGTCAAGTACATAACAAAATAACAAAGTGTCACAAAATATCTCTCTCTCTCCAAATAACTCCCCCCTTTTTGACATCATCAAAAGGGGAGGTCACTCCTCAGCACCATCATCACCATCATCGCCGTCTCCGTCATCATCACCACCTTCCTCTGAAGAAGCAACCTCCTCTGGATCCTTGCCATCGACTCTGGTGCGCGGTGGAGGAACAGAAGAGCGAGCTCTGGGAGGAAATGGAGGACCGGTGGCAGGGAGTCGACAAGCAGTTGGAGTCCGATCAGGAACGAGCATGTCAAATTTTGAGAAAAGGGCCTGAAACTGGACATCCACGAATCTCATGGAATCAGCGAAATATGACATGTCGTTTCGGACCTCCGCCCGAAAAGCAGCATCCCGGATGTCACGAGCATCCATCTCCGCCCGAATGGCTGCGTCGCGCTTCTCGACCCAGGCCTGGTGCGCCTCGATCTGAGAGCGGACATCCGAAGAGAGAAGAGCTAGTAACTCAGGAGGAAATGCAGGTGCTGCAGAAGAAGAAGATCCTGGTGCTGAAGATGAGCCAGGACCAGCAGGAGGAAGAGGTGGTTGCACAGGAGCGTGTCTACGCAGCTGTGCTTCCATCATCTTCAGGACAACTCCATTGATGTTGGTCAGGGGATTTGATGGAGTTTCAGCAGAAAGATCAAAGTCAAGACCCCTAAGAAGATGGGTAATAAGCATGCCGTAGGGCAAGCTCCTACCCGCAGTACGAATCTGATCAGAGGCCATATGAGAGGCAATGACTCTAGGAAAGTTTACCTTAATCCCTTTAAGCAGACAAAAGATAATCAAAGGGACACAACCCCTAGCATGGCTATACTCACCATGTTTGGGGACAATGTTGTAGAAGATAATCTTGGCAAGGACTTGAGATTGAAGAGTGTATCGACTCACTACCTCATTCCTAACCAAGCCGGGGTTGTCATCCCCGTGAATCAGAGTAGAGGCGGTGAGTGAAGACTCACCCTCAGGAAATTCGAAATCATGTAAATCATGAGAATACACATCTGCTCCGCCAGTGGAGAGATGCAGAATCCTAGCAAACCGACCTATAGAAATGTCGATTTTCCTACCTAGAACTCTAGATGTGATGCGGTTACCATCAAATTCATAGTTGGCATAAAAGTAAGGAACAAGGAAGTGTATACTTGCTCCTTGATGGACAAGAACTCAACTAGATTGTTGTTTTGCAAGATTTGAGGGATACCTAGATGTTCAAAATCCTGAATGGTAACAAATCTCCCTGAATTAATATTTCTAGTGAAGAGATGGGAGTATCTATCAGCAGCTAGATCATTTATAAAGGGCCGTACAGGTCTAGGAACCTGAGATGAGGGTTGAGCAACACCCTTCCCCTTCTCAGTTCGAGATCTCTTAGGCATGATGAATAAAAATGAAATTTTTAGATTAAAACAGGTTATGGCACGATCTAGAAGCTAAGCAACCTAAAATAGTGACAAAGGAAGAAAGATTTCTAAGTTAGAATTGAAGATTAGAGTCAAAAATTTGATTTTTACCTTAATTGAGAAAGTCCAAACCCTAGACAGAAAAGCCTGAAATTCTCCGAATCCGGTGGTTGGAAGTTGCTGAAATCGAAGATCCGGAAGTAGGATGAAGGATTTGAGATGGTTTTAAAAAGATTTGGATTTGGTTGAAGGATTGGAGAGAAATCAATTTTTGGGGAAAATATGGGGTTCGTCGGTCGCTGAGTGAAATGAGAGAGAGAGAGAGAGAAAAAATGAAAATATATAGCAGATTAGGGCAAAAACACGACGATCGGTCGACCGGTCCGGTCGACCGAATCCAACCGAGAGCTCTGTAAATAAGATCGGTCGACCGGGTCAGTCGACCGAAATATCCCGAGACCACAGCAGGTCAGCATCGGTCGACCGGAATTCTGGTCGGTCGACCGGTAGCACAGAAAAAAATAAAAATTTTCTCTCAGGCAGAGTCGGTCGACCGGAGATTTAAGGGTCGGTCGACTGGCTTTGCCTGAAAAACAGTTAACAGCAATTTTGCCCAAAAAAAAAAATTTTAAGTAATTTTGTAGTCCAAAATAGGTATGATATATTAATCGTATAGGAATACCAACAGGTTTTAAATCTTTCATTAAGTCTTTGCAAACATCAAAATACATGCAATCCAATTTTAATTTTATTTTCATATTTAAACAAAGATTTTAAAGATGTTGAAGCCGAATACCCAGTGACGGGTTCTGAACTTCATCCTCTTGATTCCTCTTGAATGAGTTGAGGTGCGCAATTGCCATCTTTAAGGTATTTGCTTAAATAGAAATTTTACAAAAGTTTATTTTTATTTATGAAAATAATGTGAGTATATGTATACAAGTATATAATCACAAATAACAAACTATACATGTGGACATACTATAAAACAAGGCATGAAACTAAAGATATCAAAAACTAAACATGGCATATACAATCATGATGGAGTTGCAAGTTTATACTAATCATGTATCAATGAGGCATAAAACTAAACTAGCAATCCTATAACAATTGTATATACAAAATTAAAACTCTTAAATGGAGATGTTATCAATTTACGGGCAATCTCCACAAATAGGTGCCTCCACGATAGCGATGCATGCATGATTTATTCTTTAAGCTCCGATGCATCAACCACCCGGGCACCGTTTCCTCCTAAGTCTTGGAGGATGTAGGTCCACCTATACCTGTATCATTTAAATTTGGTGGCTCTTTTGGTACCCAAATCTTAGTGGGTCCTTTGGGGTTAGATCCTGGGCGAACCCAAACAAATTTATTCTTTACATTATTCTTAGCATAGCAAAATTTTTCTAAATGGCCTTTGCGGCCACAATGTGTGCAAATATAAATTCTACCATTATTATTATTACCATACATGTATGCATGTTTGTGTGGGTGTACATGTTTTCGTGCATGTGTATGGTGTACATGTTTCCCTTGGGTTACTCCCTTAGGAAATTTAGATGCAATCTTTTTCAAATCAAATGCATAATTTTTAAAGTAGAATCCAAAACTTCAACACGTTTTTGAATTTCTACAAAATCATTTTTACTACATGATGCAATGGGGGTTTTCCCTTTACAAGCTAGTTTATAATTTGCAAAATCACTTTTATTTTCTCAAAAGAATTAGACAAATTATTTTTCTCCTTTTCAATAATATTAAGTTTATCTTTCAAGGACTCATTTTCCCTTTTTAACCTTTTATTATGAGATTGCGAAATCTCATATCTATGTTGTAATTCCTCAAAGAAATGTGCTAGTTCATCCATAGTGAGGTCATCATCATCAAGAGTGTTATCAAGTGTTACCTTAGAAGCGGCGTCTCCTTGTGCCATGAAGCACATGTTGGCGGCGTCGTGCTCCTCTTCGGATTCCGACTCCGAATCATCCCATGTTGCGGCCAAGGCTTTCTTCTTTCTTTGCCCATTCTTGGATGTGGTTGCTTGTAGAGCGGGGCAATCGGCAATTAGGTGACCGATCTTCTTGCAATGAAAGCAAGGACCGGGTTCATCTCTTTTCTTCTCGTACCTTCCTTGAGGCTTCCCTCTTCGGAAGTTACTTTGCCGTCCCTTCTTGTAGAACATCTTGCCCACCTTCCGGATGAGCATGGCGAAATCCTCATCGCAATCTTCGGATGAGTCATCTTCCTCAATGATAGTAGGAGTGGCTTTGAAGGCAATCGTCTTCTTCTTTGGTGCCTCCCTCTCTTCTCTAACTTTCATCTCCATCTTATGCGTCTTGAGATTTCCGATGAAGCCGGAGAAGTCCATCTCCTCTTTGTCGTTGAGCTTCTTGAGTGTGGTCGCCTTGACTTCCCAAGCTTTGGGAAGAGCTCTAATCACCTTCCTTATCTTTTTATCATTATCAATCTTGTCGCCTAAGGAAGAAAGAGCATTAGTTATTTTTGTAAAACGAGTGAGCATATCATCAATGCTCTCATTATCAAACATATAGAAATTCTCATATTGAGAACGTAGCAAGTCAACTTTGGCTCTCTTGACTTGAGACGTTCCCTCATGAGTCACAATGAGTATGTTCCAAACCTCAAATGCGGATTTACAATTTATTATGCGTGCAAGGTCATCCTCATTCAATGCTTGGGTCAATGCATATTGTGCCCTAGCATTAGCCTCATAGTCTTTGGAAGTATCCTCGGACCATGTGCTCTCATCACTAGTGGGTTCAATGAAATCTTTGGTTATAGCCCTAGCTACCCTAACTCCTAGGGATTTAAGGAAGAGATTCATTTTCACCTTCCAAATGGGGAAGTTTAAACCATCAAACTTGGGTGGGGATTTAATGCTAGAAAAGTCCATGGATGCCATGAATGCACAAGCAAATGTAAATGCAACAAAAATGTATATAGCCAAATATGGATCTCCCTAAGGTTGTTAGACCTAAGTTGTAGGGTTAGGCTCTGATACCAATTGAAATCACCTAGAGGGGGGGTGAATAGGTGATGGCTATATGAATTATGGCAATTTTGCGGAATTAAAACTTTCACACACAAATAGCACAAATAAAGACTTGCAATAAATACAACAATTAAGGTGCAAGAATTGAAAGGAGTAGAGTTAGAGAAAATTGATCAAACGCAAACGCAAGGATGTGTTTCCGAGGTTCGAGCCACGCTCTACGTCCCCGCCTTCACACTTGAAGGATTTGCACTACTATCGTTGATCCCACCGGATCGCCAATACAAGGACACACTTGTCCCTTACACTTGTGATGCCGCAACACCACCCGAAGCTCACTAGCTCCCTTGAGGCCGATGCCTCTACAACTTCACTCCAAGAAGAAATGAGTGATCACACTTGATCACTTTACAAAAGCTCACTTGCACAATCCTAGAACCAAATATGTAGATGTAAAGCTTGGGATTGTGGTGTGCAAAATCTAGAGAGAAGCTAGAGGAATAGGCTACAAGTTGGGTGTTGGGAATTAGGCTTTGGAAAATCTTTTATGAAGGAAAGCTTTGAAAATCTTTGTAAAAACTCTTATGAAATATTTTGCAATAGTTGTCTAATCAATATGAGGTGACCCTCTATTTATAGGGGTCAAAAACAGCCTCAAAAACTCGTTGGAGACAAATCCCAAAAAGAAAACAGTCAGAAAAACTAGCTGTTGGATCTGTCAGAACTTTTGACAGATTCCGGTCGACCGGGTCGGTCGACCGCCAACGGTCAAAAATATGACCGTTGGGGCTCATCGGTCGACCGGGTCGGTCGACCGAAAACTCCTGTAAACGTAAATGAACTTCGGTCGACTGGGTCGGTCGACTGATATAGACGTGCACAGTATTGTGCACATCGGTCGACCGGGCCGGTCGACCGGTTACTGTGAGTTCTGAAAAACAGAACTTCCAGAACCAGAAAACTTGGATTTTGTTTTGGTTTTGGGTAAGATTTTGGAACTTGTAAAAACATGAAGTATAAGCATGTGTCATACTTCAATCATGTTAAAAATAGTTTGATAAAATTCTTTTGAACACAAACTTGTTTTTCAATGAAAATGTTTTTCCAAAACTATTGTTTTTCTAAAAAGCGTATTTTCAAATATGTTCTCTTTTAAAAACTAAGTTAGAAATGGAATTGAAAAATCTTTTTGAAGCCATGAACCTAACTAAGAGGTGTGTGTGTGATAATCCCATAGCTCTACTTCTAATATCTAGCTTTGACAAAATATCTAAAATAAAAATAAAAATACAAAGCTTGTTTTCTTCAATGTCTTGATCTTGTCTTGATCTTGTCTTGATCTTCTCTTCAACGTCATATTCCCGAAGCTTCCTATGTGCTTTGGCTTGGGAATGCAAATCTTGGGCGAACTCCAAATGTGTGAGTCTTTTAGCGGAGCCGTCAAAAACCTATTTCTTGAGCCTGAAATCCTTTTAACAAGATTATTAAATACATAACTAAATATGTTTTGCTATCATCAAAATAACCGGGATAATGGCCTTTGGGCCAACACGATGTACTTTATCCGCTTGTGATACCTGTGATCCTTATCGATATGTATTGTACTATGTCCATCGTGGTAGATCTGAACTGAATTCTGTATGATTTTAAATGTACTAACCAATTCTCTCAACTACAAAGCTCCTATGCCTCAACTACGACTATGTACTCTGCTCTATTGATGAAAGTGCCATTGTAATCTTTAGCAGGATGTATTGCACTCTGACAGTCACAGTAGATCTGAACTGAATCCTGTGTGATTCTAAATGTGCCGAGCAATCCTCTCAACCACAAGGCTTCCTTAGATGTCTCAGCTGTAGCCATGTACACCACCTCTGTTGTTAAAAGTGCCACTATGACTTTCAATTCTGCCTTTCAACTAATAACATTCTCAACTACTGTGAATACGTAACCAATCATAAATCTTCGCTGATTAAGATATCCTGCATAATTTGCATCAACATATCCTTGTAGCATCTTAGGCTTCCCCATTTTTAATCTCTGAAACACCAAACCTAATCTCGCTGTCCCTCGTAGATATCATAGCATCAACTTCACTGCTTCTCAATGTTGCTTGCCTAAATTTGACATGAACGTACTTACTGTACTAACTGCTAGGGTAAGTCAGGCCTAGTGTAGACCATAACATATATCAGTGATCTCACCGCACTAGCATATATTATTAAAGACATCTCATCCTCCTCTTCTTGTGGACATTGATTGAAGGATAACCTGAAGTGACTTGTCAAAGGAATAGTGACCGGTCTTTCTTCAGCCATGTTGAACCTTCCAATATCTTGAGAACATAGTTCTCTTGGGATAGCCAGAGTCTGTCTGTCCTCCTGTCTCGACTGATCTCTATACCTAAGATCTTCTTGGTTTCTTCTAAATCTTTCATGTCGAACTCCTTCTTGAGCTTAAAGCTTCTGAATATATGTCTTATTTCTCGCAATAATCAGCATATCATCTATATACAACAACAAATATATGATATCATCATTGCACTGCTTGAAATAAACACAACTATCATACTCACATCGGTTACAGTTGGCCTTGATCATGAATGAGTCGAACCACTTATACCACTGCCTGGGAGACTACTTTAGCCGATAAAGGGACTTTTGGAAAAGACACCATATTTTCTTGACCTTCCTAAATGGACCCTTCAGGTTGCTTCATGTTTATCCTCTCATCTAGCTCACTATTCAGAAATATTGTTTTTATATCTAGCTGCTTCAATTCGAGATCACCTTGAGCCACAATTGCCAATAGTAATCGAATAAATGTATGTTTAACTGTAGGAGAGAAGATCTCATTGTAGTTAATACCCTCCTTCTGAGAATACCTTCTGGTAATTAGTCTTGCCTTGTCTTACTTATTGTCCTTTTTTCGAAAGACCCACTTGCAACCTATCGCTTTAGAACCATTTGGTAGATTCACAAAATCTCATGTTTGATTTCTCTCCAAAGACTCCACCCTGTCCATGGATATAGCCCACTTGTCACTGTCATCCACTTTGACTGCCTCCTTGTAACTGCTAGGATCTCCAGCTTTTATTATTAATGCAAAAGATACTTGGTTATCTTCCCAGCCATGTCTGATTGTTAGTATTGAAACTCTGTTTGACCGCGCCTGAGTAGCTTCTAGCCCGTCTTCATCTAAAACTGAGGAGTCTTCATCTGACCCGACAACCTTGATGGGGTCATCTGAAAACTTAAACTCCTCTCTCTAAGAATCTGCTGAACTATCTAAAGCTCCACCTTGTGCCTTGTCCTTCGCCTTTAACTTTGCTTGCAACATTGAATCTTCAGAAAAGACCATATCTCTGCTAATAAAGGCACTCTTTTTCTTTAGTTCCCAAAGCCTGTATGCCTTGAGTTCCTTGGTGAAATCGATGAAGTAACACCTCTTTGACTTGGACTCCAACTTGTTTCTCTTTTTACTATCAACCAAACTGTATACCGGACAACTGAATATCTATAAAGTTGAATAGTTCACTGACTCTCCTCTTCATATCTCTTCTAGGATCTTAAGATCATTAAATGTAGATAGTGACTTGTTCACTAAATAGCTCGCATGACTCACTGCCTCTACCTAGAAACCTTCTGAGATATCAGATTGTAACCTCATATTACGGGCACGCTCTGTAAGCGTCCAATTCATGCGCTCTTCTACTCTATTTTGTTCTGGCCGCCCTGCAATACTCAGCTCGTGTTTAATACCTTCACTAACTAAGTACTTCTTGAATTTCATGAATGTATACTCACCCCCATTGTCTGACCTTAAGAACTTCACCTTTTGTCCTTTTTGTTTCTCCACCGTAGCTTTTCACTTCTTGAACTTCTGAAATACCTATGATTTCTGCTTCAATAAATAAATCCATACTTTCTGGGAAAAATTATTTATAAAAGTAACATGATAACATATACCCCAATAGATGCAACTGGCAAAGGTCCTCACACATTCATGCGTATAAGATCTAAGAAGTCCTTAATCTTATGCACTGAGGTAGTAAAAGTTACTCTCGACTGTTTGCCCATAATGAAAAACTTACATAAGTTAAGTTTGCAGTACTTAATACCTGGTAGAACTCCTTTGTTGTGTAGGTCTCAAAGACCTCATTCACTCATGTCTCCAACATGCATCTGTCAAAGTCTTGTAGTGTCCTCTTTCTCTATTGCTGCAGAAGCATCACCAATCATAGCATCACCAATCATCACGCTTCCAATCACCTTGTATAAGTTCATCGTACGCTCTGCTTTAAGAACCGTCACAGAGTCCTTAGTGACCTTAAGAGCTCTATCTATGTAACACCCTAAATTTTTTTGAAAGTTTACTTCATGTTATTTTCATGTATGGATGAGATATACATATAAATGTATATGTATATGTATTGCTAAGAGTTTTGATGAATATCAGTGTTTGTTTATATATATGTATGTGTACATGTAACGGTCCCAGTAAAAATTTTTCATTTTAAACATAATCATCTCATATAATCCAAGCGTGGGACCCATCAGTACACAATACTTCGACATATACATCATAACATGTATGATTTAATTGAAACTTAGCATACTAACATCTATAGATCACTAATCCACGAGAACACAAATCTTCATTTTCATGTCAAAGTATATGTTCATACAATAATAGTCCAACACCAAGTTCTTTAATATTTACATGCCACAATTGAAACTCAACTAAACATAAACATACTTATACAAAACCATGTATATCTAATAAAAGAAACTCCTACTGCTGAGGTACCGGCGATAATGTCCGCGCTACCGCTTTAAGCAGGACCCTTGCCTTTGTCCAAACCTGTAGTGGAGTGTGAATAGAGTGAGCTTGACGGCTCAGTGAGTAAAACAATATTTAAATGCACTTAGCAGGTAGGTATACAGGGTTAAATCATCCAGTTGTCATGAGTATCAACATACTATTTTTATTGGATTTCAGAATCCATCATGAACCAAAACGGAACACAGAATAATGCCTTATTAGTCGACTAGGCCACTTCTATAGTCGACTAACAACTGCAAGTCGACTAATACTTGAACTACAGTCGACTAAAACTGCTTTATACGTACCTGCTTCTTAACTGGTCAAACAGAGACTTTGTAGTCGACTACCCTTCCTGGTATAGTCGACTACCAATGACTAGTCAACTGGAAGTTTCCTCTAGTCGACTAAAACTGTGAAAAATGGTGTTACTTTCTGTGTATCCTCTGTAGTCGACTACCCTCTTGGTATAGTCGACTAATACTGATTAGTAGTCGACTAGTAGATAGGCCCTAGTCGACTAAAACTGTGAAAAACAGATTTCTAACTTCTGTTTACACTCTGCCTCTGGGATTAGTCGACTACAGTCTGTTTGTAGTCGACTAATCCTGCTATATCAGCAGTTCTCTGCTTACAGAATCACACCTATAGTCGACTAATTCCTGGACTTAGTCGGCTAATTCACATAAAACAGCTTGTTTAAGACTCTATTTCAGATCTGAAATAGATATCTATACATGATTATTTTCTAGGACTTCTACCATGTCCATAAACACATACACAAACATATATACATATGTTCTCCCCTTCTACGCCTCCGGTTCAACCGGTCCCTTCCTCCGATAACACACAAACACAAACACAACATATATACACATATGTTTCCCTCCTCTACGCCTCCGGTTCAACCCGGTCCCTTCCTCCGAAAACACACAAACACAAATACAAACATATATACACATATGTTTCCCTCCTCTACGCCTCCGGTTCAACCCGGTCCCTTCCTCCGAAAACACACAAACACAATTACAAACATATATACACATATGTTCTCCCCTTCTACTCCTCCGGTTCAACCCGGTCCCTTCCTCCAAAAACACACAAACACATATATCATCAGATCATATCAATATGCAGGATATGTAAAATATCATAATTTTGTAAGCAACGGAAATAACAATTACCGAAATTAAAACAGATGATCCTACAGCACACATAGGCTCCATATTTGCATATCTACATGCTTATGTCATAGCATATTCATTTCTACTCATTTCTACTCCTTTTTACTCATTTCTACTCATTTCTACTTATCATATTACCAAGATTTAGTATGTTCTACTCACTTGTAAGGCTGATCTTGGCTATTTGTAGTTGTTGCCTTGTTGTTGCCTGATTTCCTTGTTGTTGCTACAGTAAAAAGGAGAGAGAGAATTCTTTAGAGAGAGAGTGTTTGAAGAGAGAGAGTTCTTTTTGACAAAAAGTTGAATTCTCTTCCTCTTTCTCTATTTATAGCCTCAATCTTACCATAGAATTTTGCCAAGTGTCCCTCCACAAAAGTTTGCCATGTGTCCTTTCATTTTGTAAAATTATAAAAGAGAGGGGTTTATTTGCAAAATAGGATGATATTTTCTCTTGACCAATCAAAACTTGCCATGAAGATGGAGATATTTTTGATGGAACTTTTGAGAAGCTTGGAGAAGCTTGGAGATAGAAAAGGAGACTTGTGGAGGAATAAATCCTTATACCTGTATAATTACTTACGTATATACCTGTATATACGTACCCGTATAATACCCGTATAATACGGGTCTACTCCATACGCGTATTATACGCATAAATACTAAAATATCATACATGTACTAATGACATTTTAGGAAAATAAAAATACATTAATTGAGGCAACTGTTACATTCTACCCTCCTTATGAAAGTTTCGTCCTCGAAACTTAACGTACCTTGGAATAAATGCGGATAGGTCTTTCTCATTTCCTCTTCCAGTTCCCAAGTGGCTTCTTCTATATTTTGATTTCTCCACAAAACCTTGACCAAGGAAATATTTTTGCTTCTCAACTGCTTCTCTTTGCGATCAAGAATTTGTATTGGTTCTTCCGTGTAAGACATGTCCTCTATCATATGCAGGGGTTCATAGGAAATGATATGAGCAGGATCGGGCACATACTTCCTCAGCTGAGATACATGAAATACATTGTGCATCCTTTCTAAGGCAGGGGTAGGGCCAAACGATAAGCAACCGGTCCAATCCTATCCAATATTTCGAACGGACCCACATATCTAGGGGCTAATTTGTTCTTATTGCCGGCGCGTCTCACTCCTTTCATAGGAGATACCTTTAGGAAAACACTATCCCCTACCTCAAACTCTAGTGGTCTGCGACGATTATCTGCATAAGCTTTTGTCTGCTCTGGGCTGCTTTCATCCTTTCTCTAATTAGCTTGATCTTCTCTGTAGCTTCTTGAATTACATCTGGGCCAAACAGTCTTCTGTCCCCAACTTCCTCCCAACAGATTGGTGATCTACACCTCCTTCCATATAATGCTTCAAATGGAGGCATACCGATGGTGGATTGATAACTATTATTATATGCAAACTCCACTAAAGGTAAATAGTTGTCCCAACTTCCCCCAAAATCCAGTACACACGTTCTCAACATATCTTCTAATATTTGAATGGTCCTTTCTGACTGTCCATCCGTTTGGGGGTGGGCTGCTGTACTAAATTGCAAGTTAGTACCCATAGCTCTGGACAAACTTTTCCAGAATCTGGATTGAAATCTTGGGTCCCGATCTGATACAATGGATTCAGGTACTCCATGTAATCTAATTATCTCTCGGACATATACCTGAGCCAATCTTTCCATTGAATAATTGATCCGGATAGGTAGAAAATGGGCAGATTTGGTGAGTCTGTCTACTACTACCCAGACTGTATCCAGTCCTTGGGACGTCCGAGGAAGTCCAGTGACGAAATCCATAGCAACTTGACTCCACTTCCATTCAGGAATCGGTAAAGGTACTAACAAACCTGGGGGCTTCTTATGTTCAGCCTTTACTTGTTGACAGACTAAACATTTGTGGACAAAATTGGAAATGTCCATCTTCATACCATCCCACCAGAAGTTATGACGTAGATCTTGATACATCTTTGTGCTTCCGGGGTGAGCTGTATAAGGTGTACTATGAGCCTCCTTCATTATCTCTTCTTTAATCTCTGCTACCTCTGGCACACATAGTCTGTGTCCAAGCCTTAAGACATCACCTTCTATGTGAAACTCCTTGAGTTCTCCTTCTTGCACTTTCTTCATCATCTTCTTTATTTGAGTATCTTCTTGTTGTGCCTTTTTGATCTTGTCGTATAGATTATTTGGATACTCACTTGATTCAGTTGATACCCAGAATTTGAAGAATCAATGACTCGCACTTCTATTTGCATCTCTTCTAGGTCTCTTAACAGTCTTACTTGACGAGTCATCAAGGCGGCCAGTGTTCCTCCTGATTTCCGGCTCAAGGCATCAGCTACTACATTGGCCTTCCCAGGGTGGTATTGAATAGTAATATCATAATCTTTTATTAGTTCTAACCACCTCCTCTGCCTCATGTTCAGTTCCTTTTGTGTGAAGATATATTTCAAGCTCTTATGGTCAGTAAAACTTCACAAGACACTCCATACAAGTAATGTCGCCAGACCTTTAAAGCAAAGATCACAGCGGCTAATTCCAAGTCATGAGTGGGATAATTCCTTTCATGGGTCTTCAATTGCCGGGATGCATAGGCAATAACTTTTCCATTTTGCATTAATACACATCCCAATCCCAGTTTTGATGCATCACTAAAAATGACAAATCCTTCAGTCCCTGAAGGTACTACTAAGACAGGAGCAGATGTTAATCTAGCTTTAACCTCCTGAAAACTCTTATCTTGATCTTCTCCCCACACAAACTTCTTATTCTTTCTGGTTAATTGGGTCATTGGTGCCACAATCAAAGAAAATCCTTCTACAAATCTTCTGTAGTACCCTGCTAATCCCAAGAAACTTCGAACTTCAGTAGCATTAGTAGGTCTGGGCCAGTCTCGGATTGCTTCAATCTTTACCGGATCTACTGCTATCCCCTCTTTGGATATAATATGACCGAGAAATCCTACTTGCTCAAGCCAAAATTCACATTTCTTCAATTTTGCATAGAGTTGCTTCTCTCTCAAGATTTGAAGGACAATCTTAAGATGTTCCTCATGATCTTCCGGACTCTTTGAATAGACCAGAATATCATCAATAAATACCACTACAAACTGATCTAAGTATGGTTGAAATATCCGATTCATTAGGTCCATAAATGCTGCCGGGGCATTAGTGAGTCCAAAAGGCATGACTAGAAATTCAAAGTGTCCATATCTTGTCCGAAAAGCTGATTTGGGCACATCTTCAGGTTTGACCTTCAACTGATGATACCCCGATCTAAGGTCTATCTTGGAAAATACACAAGACCCTTGCAATTGATCAAATAGGTCATCAATTCGAGGGAGAGGGTACTTATTCTTGATAGTTACTTTATTCAAATCCCGGTAGTCAACACATAATCTCATACTCCCATCCTTCTTCTTGACAAATAGGACAGGTGCTCCCCAGGGAGATATACTTGGCCGAATAAAACCTTTGTCTAATAATTCCTGCAATTGAGTTTTAAGTTCTTTCATTTCTGCAGGGGCCATACGGTACGGTGCCTTAGAAATTGGGGCAGTACCGGGTATTACATCGATTGTAAATTCTACTTCCCGATCTGGGGGCAACCCTGGTAAGTCTTCCGGGAATACATCAAGGAACTCATTCACAATTGGAATAGTCATAATATCTACATCAATTCTGGTGGTATCCAACACCGAAACCAGAAATCCTTGGCATCCTTGCTTCAATAACTTGGTGGCTTTGATGGCTGATATGTGAGGTATGTCATAATTTCCTTTCTCTCCTTCAAAGATAAACTCTGGAGTCCCTTCCATTTTAAAGATAATCCTCTTTTTATTACAATCCACATAAGCACCACTGGCAGACAACCAGTCCATTCCTAGTATGGCATCGAACTCCATTTCGCCTAGCTTTATCAGATCAACAAAGGTCTTCATTTCTCCAATTATTACTTCACAATTCGTATATCTAGTGCTAGCTATTAAATTCTCCCCTATAGGTGTAGACACAACCAATTGAAATCCTAGGGTTTTGATTCTTGATGTAATTTATAAGCAAAAGCACTAGATACGAATGAATGAGTAGCTCCAGGGTCAAATAAGATATGAGCAATATGTCCTGATACGGAGATCATACCTTCCACTACTGCATTTGAGGCCATTGCTTCTCGGTGGTTCAATGCGAAGGTTCTGCCTTGCACCCGAGGTTGCTGAACCGATGACTGGGTTGCAGCAGAACGTGGAGCATTACTGGGTGGCATGGAGTTACTGGCTTGTCCTCTGGAAGGATTCGTCCTCATGATCGGCCTTCCATTTCCTCTACTAAATCCTTGGCTTCCACGCGTGGTTGGACAATTTTTCCTTAGATGTCCCACTCCTCCACAATTAAAACAAGATCTGTCTGGGAGACAGTTTCCAAAATGATTTATTCTACACTTCTGACACCAAGGAGCCTCCGAGCCTCTGGGATGGAACGCAGAGGTAGTTTGTGTCTTCGAGGCGGTGTCTCTGTTCCTCAGCCACGTTCTCCCGCCTCTGGCTCCTCCTCCTCTATAGGTGTTAAACCCAGATCCTCTGCTACTGGCTGGTCCTGATGCCGTCCTCATAGGAGATTCTTGATAACGGGGGCGCTTAGAATTGGGAATTTCTTCCACCCATTCTCCCTGACCTTCTTGTATGTCCATTTCTACCTCCAAAGCTCTTTCTACTGCTTGGAGATAATTTCTCAGTTGTAATGGAATCAGCCGGCCCCGAATATCTGATCTTAGGCCCTTTACGAACCTCTTTGTCTTATCTGCTTCACTCCTAACCAAAGCATCAGCATACCTGGATAGCTGAGTGAATTTCTGATCATACTGGGATACATTCTTAGAATCTTGACGGAGTTCCAAGAATTCTGTTGCCATTTTATCTCTGGCTGTCTCCGGAATGTATTTCTCAGTGAATTTGTTCACCAAGAACTCCCAGGTGATTGGTTCCCTTGTATTCTTCATACTAAGTTTCACTGCCCTCCACCAATGTTCCGCTTCCTTCTGGAACATAAAAGAAGAGAAGGACACCTTTTGTTCATTAGTGCAACTCATGACTTCCAGAATCTTTTCTATTTGTAGAAGCCATGCTTCGGCTTGCAAAGGGTCCGCCTTCCCTTCGAATACGGGCGGTTTCATTTTCTGAAACTGCTCCAGTGCTCGATGAGAATTGTTGTTGCTCGCCCTGTTTACTAATTGCGCGAGCCAGTCCGGCATCACCCCCGGAGTCTCCTCATTCCCTCTATTTCGAGCTTCAGAGTCTTCATTATTGTTTGCGGGGTGCGCACTCCCCATCTCGCTATAATGTGTCGTATCGAGTGACTGGGCTTCCTCAGGTAATGGTTGGTTCAAATCCATGCGTTCGCCCTATATGAATATAAGGGCGTCTTATCAACACATTACACAATTTGGATTAAGTAGGGATAAACTTTTTCTCATATACTCATACTAATAATGTCACTTGTGAAACAACAACTTGTTATATATGTATATATAGTTACATCCATCATGGATACAAAAAGTGTCATTCCGACATGCCTGCCTACTGGAATATCCGGACTACTTCCTGCGCATTCATAAGATATATGCCAGGGTACATACAACAACCCTACGGATATCCATTATCTAACATTTTAGGCCTATATACATAAATACATCAAAAGTGTCAGTTATAAGATTCACCCCTCACAGGGTGGGGTACCCCCACTAGGATCCTTGCTAGTATTGTTGTTATTATCCAAATCCTCTTCGGGGTCTTCCTCTTCGGGGTCTTCTTCCGATGACTCATCCCCGGCACAGTGCCAGTCATCTAAGTCATCATATAGATCCATGTCTTTTTCCCATGTCTCGTTCCAAAAGACACCTCCATAAGTAAAACCCCTTCGAGTTTCTTCCTTAATCGTACTCGAGTGCTCTACTACTGATACTTCAACCGAATCTCCTATGACACTACTTGTGTCAACCGAGGTAGGTTCAGGCTTGTTAGATGCCTGCGACTCGACCTCTTCACCATCTATCCAGTTCAGGGGCATAATCATTTTTGCAGGGTCAGTTTCATCTGATTCATATCCCCAGTCCATCGAGTCCGCTATTCTTCCGTGTAAAAATTTTTCATTTTAAACATAATCATCTCCCAGTAAAAATTTTTCATTTTAAACATAATCATCTCATATAATCCAAGCGTGGGACCCATCAGTACACAATACTTCGACATATACATCATAACATGTATGATTTAATTGAAACTTAGCATACTAACATCTATAGATCACTAATCCACGAGAACACAAATCTTCATTTTCATGTCAAAGTATATGTTCATACAATAATAGTCCAACACCAAGTTCTTTAATATTTACATGCCACAATTGAAACTCAACTAAACATAAACATACTTATACAAAACCATGTATATCTAATAAAAGAAACTCCTACTGCTGAGGTACCGGCGATAATGTCCGCGCTACCGCTTTAAGCAGGACCCTTGCCTTTGTCCAAACCTGTAGTGGAGTGTGAATAGAGTGAGCTTGACGGCTCAGTGAGTAAAACAATATTTAAATGCACTTAGCAGGTAGGTATACAGGGTTAAATCATCCAGTTGTCATGAGTATCAACATACTATTTTTATTGGATTTCAGAATCCATCATGAACCAAAACGGAACACAGAATAATGCCTTATTAGTCGACTAGGCCACTTCTATAGTCGACTAACAACTGCAAGTCGACTAATACTTGAACTACAGTCGACTAAACTGCTTTATACGTACCTGCTTCTTAACTGGTCAAACAGAGACTTTGTAGTCGACTACCCTTCCTGGTATAGTCGACTACCAATGACTAGTCGACTGGAAGTTTCCTCTAGTCGACTAAAACTGTGAAAAATGGTGTTACTTTCTGTGTATCCTCTGTAGTCGACTACCCTCTTGGTATAGTCGACTAATACTGATTAGTAGTCGACTAGTAGATAGGCCCTAGTCGACTAAAACTGTGAAAAACAGATTTCTAACTTCTGTTTACACTCTGCCTCTGGGATTAGTCGACTACAGTCTGTTTGTAGTCGACTAATCCTGCTATATCAGCAGTTCTCTGCTTACAGAATCACACCTATAGTCGACTAATTCCTGGACTTAGTCGGCTAATTCACATAAAAACAGCTTGTTTAAGACTCTATTTTAGATCTGAAATAGATATCTATACATGATTATTTTCTAGGACTTCTACCATGTCCATAAACACATACACAAACATATATACATATGTTCTCCCCTTCTACGCCTCCGGTTCAACCCGGTCCCTTCCTCCGATAACACACAAACACAAACACAACATATATACACATATGTTTCCCTCCTCTACGCCTCCGGTTCAACCCGGTCCCTTCCTCCGAAAACACACAACACAAATACAAACATATATACACATATGTTTCCCTCCTCTACGCCTCCGGTTCAACCCGGTCCCTTCCTCCGAAAACACACAAACACAATTACAAACATATATACACATATGTTCTCCCCTTCTACTCCTCCGGTTCAACCGGTCCCTTCCTCCAAAAACACACAAACACATATATCATCAGATCATATCAATATGCAGGATATGTAAAATATCATAATTTTGTAAGCAACGGAAATAACAATTACCGAAATTAAAACAGATGATCCTACAGCACACATAGGCTCCATATTTGCATATCTACATGCTTATGTCATAGCATATTCATTTCTACTCATTTCTACTCCTTTTTACTCATTTCTACTCATTTCTACTTATCATATTACCAAGATTTAGTATGTTCTACTCACTTGTAAGGCTGATCTTGGCTATTTGTAGTTGTTGCCTTGTTGTTGCCTGATTTCCTTGTTGTTGCTACAGTAAAAAGGAGAGAGAGAATTCTTTAGAGAGAGAGTGTTTGAAGAGAGAGAGTTCTTTTTGACAAAAAGTTGAATTCTCTTCCTCTTTCTCTATTTATAGCCTCAATCTTACCATAGAATTTTGCCAAGTGTCCCTCCACAAAAGTTTGCCATGTGTCCTTTCATTTTGTAAAATTATAAAAGAGAGGGGTTATTTGCAAAATAGGATGATATTTTCTCTTGACCAATCAAAACTTGCCATGAAGATGGAGATATTTTTGATGGAACTTTTGAGAAGCTTGGAGAAGCTTGGAGATAGAAAAGGAGACTTGTGGAGGAATAAATCCTTATACCTGTATAATTACTTACGTATATACCTGTATATACGTACCCGTATAATACCGTATAATACGGGTCTACTCCATACGCGTATTATACGCATAAATACTAAAATATCATACATGTACTAATGACATTTTAGGAAAATAAAAATACATTAATTGAGGCAACTGTTACAGTACATATATATGAGTTGTTGATAGTTGTGATGCAGTGATGTGGGTATAAGTGTATATACATGTTACTTAAAGATTTGGTGCATTGATGCACATACTAATCGACTAACTCATCAAGATAGTCGACTAATAATTGATGTTAAACACCGTCTAGTCGACTAAACCATTAGAGTAGTCGACTTATAGGCTCAACAGGAACTTGTGGTGCCAGAGTGTTCCAGTCGACTAGTATAATTGATTGAGGTGGGCCTGCATAAAAAATACAGAATTTCAGAATTTTTATAACAATAGTGCAAGGTACTCAATTCTACCGCGATAACAAGTGGCTATGCGAGTCGTGATCCACAAGGAGGGACTAGCAATGAAAGCTTTTTAGTAAGTTCTCTTTTAAGGTGCAAAGAATGGTTAAAGATCTTTTTTTAGTTCTTAAAAAGAAAAGAAAAATAAATTACAATCAAGTTAGGAAGAAAATGGTAGATTAAGAAGATGGGAAAATAGAAAATGGATTATATACGAAGAAATTGAAAAGAGTGATAAAGATGGTTGGAAGATTGGGGTGATCTAAACTAAAGAATTAAAAGAGAAGAAAACTAAAACTTAAAAAACTTACTTACCTCTTCGGCACCTGCTTACCTTTGACCCATATTGACGATGTACCTTTGCTTGAAGGCGAGCGAAGTATGACAAATAGGATCTTTCCCATTCCTGATCTACAGTATGAAATGAAGGTGCGAGCTATACTATCGTGAAAATGGATATCCATCACCATAAACCATCAATGGCACTTGTAAGGATAAGGCAACTTCGAGGCTGTCGGATTCACTTGGATTCACAAATACAGAAGACGGGAAAAAAAGAATAAAAAGAAAAGAAACTTCGATTCAATTCAAATAACAATGAAAGAAAAGACTTACTTACACCGATGTCACCTTCAGTACAAGCTTGATCTCAATTTTCCATGAAACTCTCCTCTCCTCTAGTTACATAAAAAAAATAAAAATTACATAAAAGAAAACTAAAAACTAAAGTTACAAACTACAAATTAGCCTAAATTCTACTCTCTGCTTGGTCGTTCTGTCTGATCTTGGAAAACCCTGTATTTATAGGCAAAACCCAACAGAGGAGAGTGTACGAAGATAGGGGGAGCAAATGCTCCCCCTAACTCTCTAACTAAGCCGCGGAAAGGCCGCATTTCCACGGCCTGGGTGTGGCCAGGTGGCCACACTCAAATGGTGGGGGTCTCTGATTTCGAGAGATTATTTTATCTGGTTCTAAATTTCTCGTTTCAGCTCCTGAATTTGACAAAACGGCCTTTGATCGTTGGCTTTAATCGATTGATTTAAAGAGATATGTTTTTAACTGATTTTCAACCGATCTGAACCAACCTGATCTGTCCTGAGTTACTGACTTCGAATTAATTCTGATTTAAATTAGAATTTGATGAGCTTTTGGGCTCGTTTCTCTTCCTTCTCCTTTAGTAATGGGCCTATAAATAAATTAAACAATAATTAGAAAAAAGCAGAGTTTATTCTATAATAAGTATGAGAATATGATAATGAATTTGCAATATTAGCGACCGATCAATAATCGACCTACTTTATTGTAGTCGACTAATTTTATCTCCAAGTAGACTAATTGAACCGACTTAACTATCATTATTTGACTAATCAGCCTACTAGTTGACTAATCTGGGTTACAGAGCAGTGTTATGATTAGACCCAAGCTCTGATTTGTCTACCCTATGTGTGTGTGCTCGCGCGCACACACACAGAGATATATACACACACATAACCTCTCTAATATAACCACTAAAATGATGTATACATGAATGATTTTTATTAAATATTGTACCCCATCTAATTTCTAAATTTCACTATTAATTTCGGAGTCAATTTTATCAACACCCTTGTCCCAAAATGGAGTGTGAAAAGATGGAAGGATTGACTTGGACTTAGGAAGTACGGGAACTAATACTGACTCAGGAAAGTGACTTAAGTCAAGTAAAGGTTCAGGAGTCGAGATTGGTTAAGGAAGTGGGTCCAAATCAAGAAGTTGAAACTCAAGTCCACATTCATTTTCTAACAACGGAATGTGACTTAATATTGGTGATTCAAGTTCAAAAATGACAGGTGTGGAATTAAAACTGGCTCTAAAATATTACTCAAGTCGGGTAACAAAGCAGGAGTCAATATTGATTTAGGAATTTGAACTAGATCACAAATTTGAGAATCTAGGTCACATTTCTCATTGAGTTCAATTTCATAAAAATGAGAACTTGCCAATTTGACAATGGGACTTTCAAAAGTATGAAATGGGTCAAGTTCAATATAATGATCATAAGAGATTGGCGATTCAATTTCATGATGAATTGGCAAAGGATCTAATATTGACTCGGATAAAAGATTGAAATCAGGTGAAGACACCGAGTCATTTTGAATCAGGAAGTAGAATTGAATCACCAAGTTGAGGTTCAGGATCATATTCATTCTCAAGTTCAATTTCAGGAAAGGGATAACTTGCTAAACTATCAATGTCATTTTTAAAATTTAGAGTTTGGGTAAGTTCAAATGGGTGTGCTGAAATAGAATCTTGTTTTCCAAAACAACATGATTCTTCGGCTCTAACAGAATGGTTAGCGACATCAGAAATGGTCAAACGGTAAGAATGGAGAGTTTGGACCATTAGATCTATGTCCTGATTACGAGCAACTTGAGCCTGAGTCATGACTTCAAGCATCTTTTCATAGTCGATTGGCTCATCATTTTATTGTGATTAGACTTGAAAAGATGAAGTTTTGTTTTAAAATTTGTGGTGAAATTGTGAGTCCGTCAGATTTTGTGATTGTTGCTTGGACTCACGAATACTCATTTTCAAGATTGATGGTTTTCTATTTTGAGCTAGTGTAACTGAGTATGATCTTGAAAATATTGTGGACAAGCTGGATAAGGAAGACAAGTTGGTTGAACATTGGACTCGGGGGAGGTGAATCCCTATGGAGTCTGTGAAGAGTTGAAATTATTCTGAAAATTATGGTCATAAGATTGGAGGTATAGGGTGTATTGATTCAGATAAGACCAATCCGGCACACTAGGTTAGTTAAAGTTATGATATGCCGGTTGGTAATATCCGAAAAAGAGGTCGGGGTGTAATATGGATTACCATTAAAATTAGAAAAATATTTTTATAAGCCACATCACACAGGAAATGTTAAACACAAACAAAGAAAAACAAACAAATAAGCAAACAAATAAAAGGGAAAAAATCTAACTTAAGTTAGGGTAAATGTTAGACCTAGACGACTCCTAACTGGTTAGACTGTCCACGGGGGTATATTGCTGAATCTGATCACAAGTTAATCGGCCAGGTAGGGGCAAGATTGGTGGGAGGTATCCGCGCAAAAGCGACACGCCTAATTAAGCCAAACCACCAGCCTTCGAGGTTTCGCCCCTCAATCCCCAACCTTAGTCACCGATTTGGCAAGAGTCAGATTCAAATCAACTCTCCCCTTAGGTCAATCTCTTATTTGAGTCTGAGATGTCCCTAGGGCCAACGTCTACTCAGTTTTAGTTACACTTGGGTTAGTGAGTGAGGAGATTGTTTGTGAGCTAAGCGAGGGTAATGACTTCCCCACCTTATCTTGTTTATAGGACAAGCCCTTAAATCAATTTAGTGCAGTGTACAAGTATATAAAAAAAAGTAACACTCAAGCAATATTTCATACAAGAATGAACCTTATACTAAAATGTAATGAAATAGACACGTGCCTAAATGCAAAGTCTAAATCATTTTTAGCATTTACAATCAACCTTTTATTGTTGTGTTAGAAATGGATATATAGTTAGTCAAATAAGGAAATAAATAGGTACAATATTAAACTTTACAATTCAGCCAACTTGCAGAAAATACAGGTTAGTAGTTCACTCAGATTGCCACAGGAATGTAGTAAATCTGAGGGCTTCTAGCTCTGCTTTCTTGAGCAGAGTTCAGGGCCACTTATATTTCCACTGAAGTAAAAATTCCTTGTTGAACCTGTACACCAAGAACAAAGAAGAAAATTAACCAAAAGTGTAAACTTAAAAAGAGAATAACTTACTGTCTCTCCCTGGCAACGACGCCAAAATTTTGATTGAAGTGGACTTGCACAGAAATACAGAATTTCAGAACTTTTATAACAATAGTGTAAGGTGCTCAATTCTACCACGATAGCAAGTGGCTATGCGGGTCGTGATCCATAAGAGGGACTAGCGATGGAAACTTTTAGTAAGTTCTCTTTTAAGGTACAAAGAATGGTTAAAGATCTTTATTTTAGTTCTTAAAAAGAAAAGAAAAATAAATTACAATCAAGTTAGGAAGAAAGTGGTAGATTGAGAAGATGGGAAAATGAAAAATGGATTATATACAAGAATTGAAAAGAGTGATAAGAGGGTTGGAAGATTGGGGTGATCTAAACTAAAGAATTAAAGAGAAGAAAACTAAAACCTAAAAAATTTACGTACCTCTTCGGCACCTGCTTACATTTTACCCATATTGACGATGTACCTTTGCTTGAAGGCGAGCGATATATGAGAAATAGGATCTTCCCCATTCCCGATCTACAGTATGAAATGAAGGTCCGAGCTATACTACATGGAAATGGATATCCATCAACATAAGCCATCAACGGCACTTGCAAGGACAAGGCAACTTCGAGGCTATCAGATTCACTTGGATTCACAAACACAGAAGAGGGAAAAAACAAGAATAGAAAAGAAAAGAAACTTCAATTCAATTCAAATAATAATGAAAGAAAAGACTTACTTATACCGATGTCACCTTCAGTACAAGCTTGATCTCATTCCTCCATGAAACTCTCCTCTCCTCTCAGTTACATAAAGAAAATAAAAATTACATAAAAGAAAACTAAAAACCTAAGTTACAAACTATCAATTAGCCTAAATTCTACTCTCTACTTGGTCGTTCTGTCTGGTTTCTGAAAAACCCTGTATTTATAGGCAAAACCCAACAGAGGAGAGCGTACGAAGATAGGGGAGAAAACGCTCCCCCTAACTCTCTTACAAAGCCGCAAAAAGGCGGCTATGGCTGCGTTTCCGTGGCCTAGTTGTGGCCAGGTGGCCACACCCAAATGATGGGGGTCCCTGGTTTCGAGAGATTATTTTATCCGGTTCTGAATTTCTCGTTTCAGCTCCTGGATTTGACGAAACGGCTTTTGATCATTAGCTTTGACCATTAATTTGAAGAGATATATTTTTAACTAATTTTCAACTGATCTGAACCGACCTGATCTGCCCTGATTTACTGACTTCGAATTAATTCTGATTTAAATCAGAATTTGATGGGCTTTTGGGCTCATTTCTCTTCCCTCTCCTTCAGTAATGGGCCTGCAAATAAATTAAATAATAATTAGAAAAAAGCATAGTTTATTCTATAATAAGTATGAGAATATGATAATGAATGTGCAATATTAGCGACGATCAATAATTGACCTACTTTATTGTAGTCGACTAATTTTATCTCCAAGTAGACTAAGTGAATTGACTTAACTATCATTATTTGACTAATCAGCCTACTAGTTGACTAATCTAGGTGGCAGAGCAGTGTTATGATTAGACCCAAGCTCTGATTTGTCTACCTATGTATGTGCGCGCGCGCGCGCGCGCGCGCGCACACACACACACACACACACACATATATATATAGATACATATATATATGTGTGTGTGTGTGTATAGATATGTGTGTATATATATACACATATACATTGTGTGTGTGTGTGTTTGTATGTATGTATGTATATACATGTATGCATGTATGTATGTATGTATGTTTTGAAGGTTGAGTTCTTTCAGGTTTCATTCTACAAAACCCTAACTCTTTCTCCTCTGTCTTCCCTATCTTGGAGTTTTCCTTCTCTTGGAGAGAAGACCGCCAGGAGGACCTTCCCATCAGCATCCCTAACTTCTGAATCATCTTCTTCTTGGTGGAAAAGACAAGTCTTCCCTTTTTTTGGTTGCATCTTGCCACGATCTTTATTTTTAGAATTTCCAAGAGTGATTCATGACTTGTATTTGATGTTCATACTTAGATTTGATTAAATTTATATTTGTGCATCCTATGATTTTTAGCTCATACCAATATATCTAGACTAGTGTGGACCCATAAAAAATGTTATTTTTATAAAATCTAGAAAGAGATGAATTAAAGTGAAGTTTTTGTTCTAATAGCATGTTTAGTTCTAATTTAGATTTATATATGTTCTTCATGTGTTGATTGTTTGATTTTAACATGAATGATGAACTTGATAGATTTATAACAAGTTGATATATATATATGAACTTGATAGATTTATTATATTATAATTGTGTGTGTGTGTGTGTGGTGTGTGTGTGTGTGTGTGTGGTGTGTGTGTGTAGGAAAATTTTCAAATGAGAAACTTTCTCAAATAAGCTTTGTGAAAACCATATAGGAGCTATTCTGTGGATAATCCGAACCGTTCATCTTGATCTATATACTCTAATTAGGTTACCAATAAAAAATCACGCGATTCTGAGCTTTTTTACTTATGCATCAAATGACATATTTATTCTACGGTGAATATATTGTATGTTTTGTAATCACTTGTTGCATGGGTAAAAAGGCTCGGAATCGCGTGATTTTTTATTGGAAGCTTAAATAAAGTATGTAAATCATATGAACGTTCGGATCATTCACATGATCGCTCTTATATAGTTTTCTCACGGTCTTCGTATGAGAAAGTTTCTCACACGAACTCCTCTCTCTCTCTATATATATATATATTAAAGACCTAAAAAATGAAAGAGTTGACGATTATGTTGTAAAGGTCATGCATCACTGATTTGAATCATTTGAGATTAAAATCATGCTTGGTGTGATATATGAATTTAATTCATGTTTGGTATTGAGTCCATGTGTTGAATATGGTGATAGTTGGTGTTTTCATTTATACTACATTCATAGGACGGGGAAACGTGAATGAGGATATTCATAGGCGAGGGAGAACGTGAATGAAGTTTCATAGAAGGGAGAGAACGTGAATACCGACATTCGTAGGGAGGGGCGAACACGAGTGATTTATCTTCATAGGAGGGGGAGTGTGAATGAATATTTAAATGATTGGTTGAACGATTATTCAAAAATTTGTTTATATGATGAATTATGATGTTATGCATACATTGATTGGTTGAGATTATGTACCTTGGCATTATTTTGAGATTTGGCAAGGTATCAAGCTTTGAGTTGTGCATATCAATGTTGTTTATTATTGTTTCCATGCATACGTCTATGATACTTTCTTTCATGTTATATGATTCCTTATTATATGTGATCCTGTTTTAACTGCCTCTTCGACCCAGCCTCAGGATCATGGTCGAAAGGTATTCATTTGAGGATAGACTTGTTGGCGTCTAATGTCGGTTGATTTATTATTTTTCAGACTGCTCGCGGGTCGTCCGTAGAGACGCCGAGTGACGGAGATGTTGGTAATCTTCTATTCTGTTGAGTAGTAGAGTGTTCTATAGAGAGTCTTTCCTTTGTATATGTATCTATAATTTTGTATTATATTGTTTGTACTCTACCTTGAGCCGAGAGCCTGTGTAGTAGTTTGTATATATGTTTTTAGACTTGAACTTTGTTTTCATATATTGAGACTCTTTATGTATGACATGTATTTTTCTCTCATATCCATTTCTACCTATATGACTTATTTTCTGCTATATATTTATATTTGAACTGCCTGAGTTATGTATCATATTATAGTTGCTCTAAAGTTCATGTCCGGACTGCAGTCTAGTCGACACAACTGGAGTGTGAAAATTTAAGGGTGTACAATCTATGCTTGAGAACTTGCATCCCTGAGCTTCCAAGGCTCCCAATGAGAGAAAGTTTTTCCTCAGGTCTGAAATGTGTTCACGTCCTTGAGTGTTTCGGACATGTCCGCCAACTTCATGCGGATGTTGCCTAATCCAATTGTCTTGCATGCAACATCATTCCCATCAGGATTGTGCCTCCTTTAAAAGGCTCATTGAGCTATCACTCCTTCTTTGGGCACATGTAGTATGTGTACCCCAAGTCCATCAACCAAGCATCTAAGAATCTCCCTTTATATCTGCTCAGCTTACCGACAGAACATCACATGGTTCTTCAACTACTTCCTCGGCTATGCTGGCTTGATTCGATTGTTTTCCACTAGTATTGGCTCCATCAGCTCATGACCCTTTCTTCTTTAGCATCTCCTTGTACTTGGAGTAATTCATTTTCATGTGCCCTCACTATTTGCAGTGGTAGCAATCATTATTTTCACTAGAAACTTTAATACCCTTCTTGAATTCTCTACTCTATGATTTCCCTCTCTGCTCTTTGATTACTAATCCTGATGTCTCCTTGAAATTTGTCTTCTTCATCAATTCATTATTCTGGAGCATCTGCCTGACATCTTCCAACTCTAAAGTTTCTTTTTTATACATGATGGTGGACGCCAAGTAGTCATAATTTTGAGAAGAGAAGACAACAATAGAAGAGTTTTGTCTTTCTCTTCTAATTTCACCTCTAGCGCTAATATGTTGCTCAAAATCTGATTGAACGCATTGAAATGATGCATACCATTGTTCCTTCCTTCATCAAAAGACTATACAATTGCTTCTTCAAGAAGAGTTTGTTGGATAACTCTTTGTCATGTAGAGACTCTCCAGCTTACACCATAAGTCTGCATTGTTTCCTAATTCATTACATTGTAAAGAACTTTGTCTAGTAGGCATAGTATAATAGTAGCCTTGGCTCGAACATCGAAATCCACCCACTCGTCATCGTCTATCTTGGGCAGCATCTTCTCAATACCAAGTAGGGCCTTGCGAGTTCCTCTTTTACGAGCAACATCGTTACTCGCATTTTCCACAACAAAAAGTTATGATTCTCATCAAATTTCCATCTCAAACTTTGATGTGGTCGTTTTGATAGTCATATCTTTGATATCAATTGTTGTGATAAACACCATTAAATAATAAGAGTAACAGTGAAAACACCGAGCGATCTATCGTAACAAGTAATATAACTTGATCACCACAAGAATAAGAATACAAATCAAGGACATAAGATTTTGTGGGAGCAAGGGAGATTCTTATTAACTTGAGAAGGAAAAAAGAGTTTATAAAGATCTCACATGAGAATCTCTCAAACTCCTATACAAGGGTGAATACAAAGTTCAAGGGCTTGAAAAACTAAAGAAACAATCTCATATTTATAGGAAACCAAATACATAGAGTTTGAGTCAAAAACGAAATCAAAATTCAACTTGAAACATAATTAGAATTCAGGTCGGATATGCATGGATACACCCAGATTGTTGCTATCGTTGACTGTCTGTCAACAACATTGTCCTGAAAGTTGTCTGTCTAAGATTTTTGACAGCTTCACCAGAGCTGTCGAAATTGAAAGCTTGAAAGCTTCTTCAAGCTTTCGAAAGCTATGTGCATTTCTGTGCAAGTTTGGGCTTCTAAATCTGTTGGAATCTCCTCTACTTTATATCGCATAGTCTTCTTCAATGAATGTGAAACTCTCAAAATACCTACAATGCATTGCCGTTTGAACTATACTCAGTTCGCGTAAATGTAAAGATTGAAACCCACACATTTCACAAAGGGAAAGAACGGTCACATTGCATGAGTGAATAAGGTCACTGTTGTGGGGCTGCTATAAGGATGTGTTTGCTTCTCGTAATTGGCCTATAAGTTCTAAAATGTAATTACAACAAATCACTTATGGTGTTTGTTTGGGGTCGTAAGGCGTAGTATAAAATGCACTTGCAACATAAACAGTTAATTTTGTGGTCATGCAGCTCTCATTTACAACCCATTTGCAGTACAAATAATTAATTTTGTATTTATGCAAATCAGATTTGTAGACAGTTAATTGTAATTAGATTAATATTTTTATATTAGATTAATCCTTTTAAGTTACAAGAATTTTTTTAATTATTAGATTAAAAGTTTTATTGATTATTCTAATATTTTTTATATTAGAATCCTTTTATTACTAGATCATTAATATTTTAATATAAAATTAATATTTTTTATTATTAAATTATTTTTTAACTTTTACAATCTAATATTTTAATTATTGAATTTAATAATATTTAATATTAGATTGTAATATTTAATATTTTTTTAATAATTAATATTAGATTACTATTAATATCTTAGTAATCTAATATTTTTATTATTTATATATTAATATTTTAGTATTTTTATATTTAATATTTTTAAATATTTAATATGTACTATTTTAATTATTTATTTTAAATATTTTTTATTATTTACAATTTTTACTATTTAATGTTTAAATCATCAAACAGTTAGTTTTGTGATCAACTTTTTCACTTACAACTTACACATTACTAACCAAATGTCGTTAAAACGCAATATACATTCTCAATTACAGTTTCACCTTACCAATCAAACACAATAAAGCTTTCTTGTGTGAAACTTACTTATTACTTGAAAAAAAATTTACGACTTACGACTTACGACTTACGGTCACTCACATTAACCAAACAGGTTTTAAACTCAATTTATTTGCAGGCTTTTGCATGTGTGCGGGTGCTTTGAGCTTAATTAATCCTGTTTAGAGCTTAACATCTAATCCAACTCTCAGCATATTATAATTTGTTAGTCAAAAAAAATGCATTATTAAAGGGATAAAGAGTTGACATTTGTCCTCAGTTGGACACGTAGTAGAGAGGGGGAGGAGAGAGAGTGTAACATGACAAATGCATTAAATTACTAACATGTCACGGCATTAAATAGAGGCACAGTAGGTCCGCTATTTCTCGTACGATGGCCCCCGCTTTTTCTCGGATGATGGATGTTGACAATTTAACAATTAGCGTTTTGTGGTTGGTGGCTGCAGCTTCAACTAACTCTTTTATTATTATTATTTTTTATTATATTCTTCAAATCTTTTATAATATTAAAATTATCCTCGAATTTTCATATTTAAAAATATCCTTCTAATTTTTTAATTTGAACAAATTTATTGCTTATATTATCTTTTTAACTGTTTTAAATCTAATTACTTTTTACCCTCAAAAAATTTTTTTTATCAAAATTTATCCCAATGTTACCATTTCTTTCTCTCCTGCATCCTCTCTTGCTCCCTCCCTTGCATATCTCTCTAACAGTTTAGGTTAAATCAATTAAGATCACTGAAGGTTCATTATCACACCCTCAAATCAATTAAGTTTATGTTAATCATTAATTAGAATGATATTAATCAAAGGTAGAGTAATAAAGAAATTTCACAAAAAATTAACAGAATATTCTATTTTGATGCTTTTTTAATTGACGATGAGAGAAAATAAGGAAAAATTTTAGAAATATGAAAATATGGAGGGTAAATTCTGAAATGTGAAAGATTTGTGAGATATATATATAAAACTAACCATTTTCTATCCGCTTGAAAATAATTAATGGTTTCTCAACAAAAAGAAAAAAAAA